>RJWJ010004588.1:0-74797 GCA_004363605.1 Indri indri
TATAGCACCTCTTGTATACTCCTGGATAGGGTTGGAACGCATTCTACTAAGCGAAGTATCCCAAGAATGGAAAAACAAGCACCACATGTACTCACCATCAAATTGGTAGTAACTGAACAACACATAAGTGTACATATAAGAATGGCATCTATTGGATGTCGGGTAGGGAGGGAGGGGGAAGGGGGAGGGGCGAGGGGGACGAGGGGACGGATATATGCATACACAAAGAGTGCAATGCGCACCATCCGAGAGATGGACACGCTTGGGACTGGGACTTGGGGAGAAGGGGGGGCAAGGGCAACATACATAACCTAAACATCTGTACCTCTATAATAACAAACAATAAAAAAAAGAAAATAAAAAAATAAAAAAAAAGAAAATATGAAAAAGCAAGGAAATATGACACCACCAGAGGGCCACACAATTGTCCAGCCACTGACCCCAATCAAAAAGAATCTCTAATAATTCTAAATAAATAATTTAAAATATTGATTCTAAATATTAAGAATTGTTAAGTCTTCTTGTTGGATTTTTCCTTTCACAATTATATAGTGACCATCTTTTTCCTTTCTTACTTTTGCTATTTTAAAGCTTATGTTATCTGAAATGAGTATAGTTAACCCCACTTTTTTTGGCTTCCATTTGCCTGAAGGATTGTTTTCCATCCCTTGACCTTAAGCCTGAAAGCATCTTTGTGGGTTAGATCTGTTTCCTATACACAGCAGATACTTGGCTTGTGAATTTTTATCCACTTGCCAACTTATGTCTCTTCAGAGGACAATTCAAGCCATTCATGTTTATTGAGAGAATTGATATTTGGGGTAGATTTCCATTCATATTGTTGGGTGAATTCAAATTTTTTTGTTTTGGCCCCAGTGGTGAAATCAGTGAGCTGAGTATGCCTGATTTTAGGCCCCAGAGAAGTTTATGGTGGCAGAGGTGTTAATGTGTCCTAGGGGGCCAATTCTTGGGCCTTCAGGTGGCTTTCTCAGAAATTAGTAGTCAGAGGAGAGGCTGGGTGTATGCGTGGGTTCTCAGGGTGGGTTCTCAGGCCCCATAGCCGGTGTGATATAAGAGGTGGCAGTAGCAGTTGTGGAGGTATTCATTAGGACCCAGGTTGTCCATGTTGGTGTTACTGGTAGCCACAAGACATCATGGAAACCATGTTCTACACTTTAACACTTGAGTGATTTTACTTTGGTGAGTGTCTATTGCGCTGTTCAGTGTATAATGCAGGTCTGAGTACTTCCTGTAGGGCAGGTCTGGTCTTCGCAAATTCCATCAGCAATTGCTTGTCTTGGAAAGTCTTAACTTCTCCCTTATAGAAGAAGCTCCAGTTTTGCAGGTAGAGAATTCTAGGTTGGCCATTATTCTGTTTCAGAAGATTGAGGATAGGTGCCCAGTCCTTTCTGGCTTGTAAAGTTTCAGTTGAGAAGTCTGCAGTTAGTCTGATGGGTTTTTCTTTTAGGTTATCTGCAGTTTTTGTCTTACTGCCCGAAGGATAACTTCTTTCATGTTTACTTTGGTCAGCCTAATAACTATGTGACGTGGTGATTGACTTTTCACATTGAGTCTCCCAGGATTTCTGTGTGCTTCTTGTATCTGGATATCTAGATTTCTGACCAAGCCAGGCATATTTTCCTCGAGTATTCCATGAAATAAATTTTCCAGACCTTGTGTATTTTCTTCTCTCTCTGGGATGTCTATGATTCTTATATTTGGCTTTACATAATCCCACATTTCTTGTATGTTCTGTTCTTGTCTCTTGCTTCCATGTTCTTTTACTTAATCTGATTTGTTTAGCACACAGGCATCATCTTGAAGCTCTGAGATTCTTTCTTCTGCATGATCCATTCTATTCTTGAAGCTTTCCACTGTGTTTTGTAGTTCCTTAAATGTGTCATTCATTTCCAGAATTTCCATTTGGTTTTTTTGTAGTATTGTAATGTCTTTAGAGAATTTTTCATTCATTTCTTGCATTGTTCTTCTGGCTTCTTTGTGTTTAGAGTCTACGTTCTCTTCAATTCCATTGAACTTTCTCAAAATCCACATTCAGAATTCTTCCTCTATCAATTTAATCGTATAATGTAAGGAGCACCCAGATACATAAAGCAAACACTGTTTGATATAAATAGCATGATAAACAGTAACGCCATACTAAATGGAGATTTCAACATGCCACTGACTGAATAGAACAGATATTACAAACAGAAAATAAGAAAAGAAATAACAGACTTAAACAGAGCTCTAAAACAAAAGGGTCTAACAGATATATACAGAACATTCCATCCAAATAAAACTAAGTATACATTCTTCTCATCAGCCCATGGAACTTTCTCCAAAATTGATCACATACTGGGCCACAAATCAGACCTCAACAAATTCAAAATAATAGAAATTATACCAAGTACCTTCTCAGATCACAGTGGTATAAAATTAGACTTAAATTCCAACAGAAACACTTACCACTTCAAAAAGACATGGAAATTAAACAATCTATTGTTACATGACTATTGGTTCAAGGGGGAGATACAGAGGGAAATCAAAAGATTCTTTGAACTAAATGATAACAGGGACACAAATTATCAAAATCTATGGGATACAGCAACAGCATTCCTGAGAGGAAAACTAATAGCATTAAATGTTCACATCCAAAACAGAAAGCTCAAAAATCAACAAACTAATAAACTGTCTCAAGGAACTGGAAAAGGTAGAGCAAATTAATTCCAAACCTAGAAGATGAAAAGAAATAGCTAAGATCAGAGCAAAACTAAATGAAATTGAAAACACAAGAACTATACAGAAGATCAATAAAACCAAAAGTTGGTTTTTCAAGAGATAAAGAAAATTTACAGTCCTCTTGCGAGATTGACAAGAACTAGAGGGGAAAGGAGGCTAATACACTCAATCAGAAATGAAAAAGGAGAGGTGACAAAAGATACCATGGAAATACAAAACATTATCTTTGAATACTATAAAAACCTATATTTCCCCAAACAACATAATATGGAGAAAATGTACAAATTCTTGGAAACATACAACAACCCTAAGTTCAACCAGAAGGAAATAGAATCTCTGAATAGACCAATATCAAGCACAGGAATTGGAGCAGCAATTAAAAACCATCCAACAGGAAAAGTCCCAGACCAGACGGGTTCACACCCGAATTTTATCAAACACATAAAGAAGAACTCACACCTATACTACAGAAATTATTCCACAACATTGAGAAAGATGGCATCCTCCCCAACTCATTCTATGAAGCCAATATCACCTTGACACCAAACCCAGGAAAAGACACAACAAAAAAAAGAAAACTACAGACCAATATCCCTCATGAATATACATGCAAAAATCCTCAACAAAATTTTAGCAAATCCAATCCAACAACACATCAAAAAAATAATCACCATGACCAGGTGGGCTTTATCCCAGAGATGCAAGGCTGGCTCAACATATGCAAATCTATAAATGCAATTCACCACATAAATAAAAGCAAAACCAAAGGCCATGCAATTCTCTTAGTAGATGCATAAGAAGCATTTGACAAAATCCAGCACACCTTTGTGAGAAAAACTAAAACAAAATAGGTATAGATGGGACATATCTTAAAATTATTAAGGCCATATATGATAAACACACAGCCAATATGATACTGAATGGGAAAAAATTAAAAACATTCCAGCTTAGAACTGGAACCAGACAAGGTTGCCTACTATCTCCACTTCTATTCGACATAGTGCTGGAAGTCCTTGCTAGAGCAATTAGACAAGAGAGCGGAATTAAGGTCATCCGAATGGGGGCAGAAGAAATCAAACTTTCACTCTTTGCTGATGACATGATATTATATCTATAAAACCCCCGGTATTCAACCAAGAGAATCCTGGAATTGATAAATGAATTCTGTAAAGTCTCAGGATACAAAATCAATAGACACAAATCAGAGGCATTCATATAACCCAATAACGGTCAAGCCGAAAATCAAATCAAAACACAGCACTGTTTACAGCAGCTTCAAAGAAAATTAAATAGCTTAGAATATATATAATGAAAGAGGTGAGAGACATATAGAGGGAGAACTATGAAACACTAAGAAAAGAAATTGTAGAAGATGGAAACAGATTGGAAAATCTACCTTGCTCATGGATTGGCAGAATCAACATTGTTAAAATGTCTGTACTACCCAAGGTGATCTACAGAATTAATGCAATCTCTATCAAGGTACCATCATCATTCTTTACAGATCTGGAAAAAATAGTTCTATGTTTTGTATGGAACCAGAGAAGACCTTGTATAACCAAAGCAATCTTAAGCAAAAAGAACAAACTGGGAGGTATCAGTCTACCAGACTTCAAGCTGTACTATAAGGCTATAGTAAATAAAACAGCATGGCAGTGGCATAAGAACAGAATGTAGACCTTTAAATAGGACTGAGAACCCAGAGATGAAACCATCTGCATATTGTCATCTAATCTTTGACAAAGCAGACAAAAATATACACTGGGG
Source organism: Indri indri (assembly GCA_004363605.1). Classification (NCBI taxonomy): domain Eukaryota; kingdom Metazoa; phylum Chordata; class Mammalia; order Primates; family Indriidae; genus Indri; species Indri indri. Next base: position 4,507 of record RJWJ010004588.1, read on the forward strand.
AAAAGGATCCCTTTTCAATAAATGGTGCTGGGAAAACTGGATAACTACATGCAGAAGATTGAAACTGGATCCTCACCTCTCACCTTTTATAAAAATCAAACCACAATTGATAACAGACTTAAACCTAAGGCATGAAACATTAAGAATCCTAGAAGAAAATGTAGGAAAGACTCTTTCAGACATCTGCCTAGGCAAAGAATTTATGAAGAAGACTCCCAAAACAATTACAGCAGCAACAAATATAAATCAATGGGACCTCATCAAATTAAAAAGCTTCTGCACTGCTGAGGAAACTATCATTAGAGTGAATAGGCAGCCTACAGAATGGGAGAAAACATTTTCTTTTTACACATCCGATAAAGGCTGATAGCAAGAATCTATGAAGAACTCAAAAAAAATCAACAGGAAAAAAATCGAACAAACCCATCAATAAATGGCAAAGAATATGAACAGAAACTTTTCAAGAGAAGACAGAATAATGGCCCCAAACATATAAAAATACTCAACATCTCTAATCATTAGGGAAATGCAAATCAAAACCACAATGAGATATCACCTAACCCCAGTGAGAATGGCCTTTATCAAAAAGTCCCAAAACAACAAGTGGTGGCAAGGATGCAGAGAGATAGGAACACTCCTACACTGCTGGTGGGTCTGCAAATTAGTACGACCTCTGTGGAAAAGAATTTGGGGATACCTCAGGGAGCTAAAAATAGAAATACCATTTGATCCAGCATTCAACTACTAGGCATCTACCCAAAGGAACAAAAGGCATTCTATAATAAAGACATCTGCACTTGAAAGTTTATGACAGCACAATTCACTATTGCAAGGATTTGGAAAGAACCCAAATGTCCTTCAATCCATGAGTGGATTAATGAAACATGGTATATGTATACAATGGAATACTACTCAACTCCAAAAAACAGTGGTGATCTAGCATCTGTTATATTATCCTGGATAGAGCTTGATCCCATCCTCAGAAGTGAGGTATCACAAGAATGGAACAATAAGCACCACATGTACTCACCATCAAATTGGCGCTAACTGATCAACACTAAGGTGCTCACATGGTAGTAATATTCATTGGGGGTTGGGGAGTGGGGGTGGGTAAACTTACAAGTAATGGATGCGGTGAGCATTGTATGGGGGAAGGGCATGCTTCTAATCCTGCTTTGGGTGAGGCAAAGTCATGACATGCAATCAAAATGTTTGTACCCCCATAAGATCCTGAAATAAAAATTTATATATATATATATATATATATATATATATTCATTCCAAAGAACCTCAATGAGATTGAGGTTCTAACCCTGTTTGTTGCCTGGCAGGCCAAGCCTCCATCCCTGTGTGCCATCTGATGGGCCATGCCACTGAAACCCCCGTGCCCCCATGGTACTACACACTATGTGGAGTTCCACATCCCTACAGCACTGTGCACCACCCAGTGGACCATGCCCCTGTGGCATGACATGAAGCCATGCCTGCTGTTCAGTGCTCTGCCATGGCCCTGCATTGATGAGCTTCCCCCACAACATGCCACCATTACACCTAGATATGGGTAGAGTGAACACGCCTGACCCTGATACCCATATTCATTTCCTCGATAGGCTTACCCAGCAGTCACTGCCACTACTGCCACAAGATCTGGTCATAGCAATTTTATACAATGCCCACCTATGTGGAGAGGGATTCAGTCCCCAGCCTGAGCTTCCAAAAGTGGCCTGGGGACCAATCCACCTCTCCACATGAAGATCCTCCAGTACTGGCTTGGACTGTGACAACCACAGGGGAGCAGGACAATGCAGAACAGCTACATTGCAGGATATCTGTGCATCCTCCCCTCTCCTGCTGAATCAATCATCCAGAATAGGGCACAAATGCATCACCTAGGGACCTCTCCTTCTTCTAATTAAATAGGAGAGTTCCCAGCAAAGGAGAACAGGTGCGTCACAAACCTATCTGTTTGAACTGAGGAGAAAAGATTTCAGCAGAAAAGAAGGCAGCAAAAGAACTCTGGCAACATGAAAAAACAAGCTAGTCTGACAGTCCCAAAGCATCACAACAGACCTACAGAAATGCTCCCAACCAAAAGAAAATTCTTGAAAGGTCAGAAATGGAAATCAGAATATGGACTGAAAATAAGATCAAAGAGGTTGATGAGAAAGTTGAAAATCAACACAAATAAAAAAATTCAAGAAATGAGTGAAAAATTCAATAAAGAATTAGGCAGCATAAGAAAAGATGTAACAGAACTTAAAGAAATGAAAAAGTCATTTAAGGAATTTCAAAATACAGCAGAAAGTTTTAACAACAGACTAGACCAAGAAGAAGAAAGAATGTCAGAGTTTGAAGATAAGGCTTTTGAATTAACCCAGTCAGCCAAAAATGTAGGGGAAAAAAAGGAATAAAGAGGAATGCACAATCACTCTGAGAAATATGGGACTATGTAAAGTGAGCTAATATAAGAATCATAGGTATACCCAAGGAAGAAGAAGAAGAAAAAGCAAAAAGCATAAAAAACCTATTTGAGGGAATAATTGAGGAAAACTTCCCTGCTATTGCTAGAGATTTAGATATTCATATGCAAGATGGCCATCGAACACCTGGAAGATTTACAGCAAATAGGACATCATCAAGACACATAATCATCACTCTAGCTGAAGTCAAAGTGTGGGAGAAAATCCTACATCTGCAAGATGAAGGCGATAACTAACTTACAAAGGAAAATCCATCAGACTAACAGCAGACTTCTCAGCAGAGACCTTACAAGTCAGAAGGGGTAGGGGTTCCATTTTTAGTCTTCCTAAACAGAATAACTGCCAGCCAAGAATTCTGTATCCTGCAAAACTAGGTTTTATAAATGAAAGAGAAATAAAGTCTTTACCAAACAATCAAACACTAAGGGAACTTTTTACCACTAGACCTTCCCTACAGGAAATGCTTAAGAGTGCTCTATACATGGAACAGAACAATTGACACCCACCAGTGTAATAACAACTGAAAGTTAAATCGCATGGCTTTTGCGAAACAGCAACATAAGGGGGTAAATAAAGCAACTGGGCAACATGTTTCATGATGAACAAAATACTATCTCACATATCAATATTAGCATTGAATGTAAACAGTTTTAATGCTTCACTTAAAATATATAGATTGCAACTCGGTGTGATGGCTCACTCCTATAATCCTAGCACTTGGGGAGGCTAAGTTGGGAGGAGCACTTGAGGCCAGCAGTTTGAGACCAGCCTGAGCAACATGGAGAGACTTCAACTCTACTAAAAATAGAAAAATTAGCTGGCTTTGGTGGCATGGTCCTGTATTCCTGGAAACTCAGGAGGCTAGAGAAGGATGATCACTTGAGCCCAGGAGTTTGAGCTTGCAGTGAGCTATGATCATTGCACTCTAGCCCAGGCCACACAGCGAGATTCTGTCTCAAAAAAAAAAAAAAAAGATATAGATTGACTGAGTGGATGAAAAAGCAAAGCCCAAATATTTGCTGTCTCCAAGAAACCCATTTAATTCAAACATATTCTCATAGACTCAAAGTAAAGGGATATAAAAAAAATATTCCATTAAAATGGAAACTGAAAGCAATCAAGAGTAGCTATTTTTATATCAGATAAAGTAGATATTAAATCAACAATGTTTTAACAAATACAAAGATGACCATTATAAAATGATAAAGGTAGCAATTCAGCAAGAAGATATAACAATTTTAAATATATATGCACCTAACACAGGAGCCCCCAGATTCATAACACAAATTGTACCAGATCTAAGCAAAGAAATAAACAGCAGCATAATAATATCTGGGACTTCAACACTCTACCAACAGAAATGTACAGATCATTGAGGCAGAAAATCAACAAAGAAACACTGCACTTAAATAAGACTCTAGAACAAATGGACTTAACAGACATTAACAGAACATTGTACCCATAAACTTCATAATATACACTCTTCTCATAAGCACATGAAATATTTTCTAAGATAGATAATATATTAGGTCACAAAACAGGTTTCAGCATATTCAGAAATGTCAAAATCATATCATGTATCTTCTTAGACCACAGTGGAATGAAACTGTGTATCAAGTCCAAGGGGAACTCTCAAAACTACACAAAGTCCTGGAAATTAAACAACATGCTGCTGAATAATCCTTGGTTCAAGGATGAAATTAAGATGGAAATCAAAAGATTTTTCAAACTGAAAGACAAAGATGACATAAGACTCCAAATCTATAAGATACAGTAAAAACAGTGGTAAGGGAAAGTTTGCATCAAAAAGAAAGAATAATGGCAAATTAACAACCTAATATAACACCTCAAAGAACTAGAAAAAGAACAAACCAAACACAAAGCTAGCAGAAGAAAAGAAATAACAAAGCTCAGAGCAGAACTAAATGAAATGGAAACCGAAAAGAAAAATACAAAGGATCAGGAAAACACAAGTTAGTTCTTTGAAAAGCTAAACAAAATCAACAGACTACTAGCCAGAATAACTGGAAATAGAAGATAAAGAACTCAGATAACCTCAATCAAAAGTGAAAATGGAGACATTACAACTGATACTACAGAAATGCAAAATAACATCCATGATTATTATGCAAATCTCTACACACACATACTAGAAAATCTGGAAGAAATGGACAAATTTTTGGAAACACATGACCTCTCAAGCTTGATTCAGGAAGAAATAGAAATCCCGAGTAGACCAATAGTAAGTAGTGACATCGAAACGGTAATAAAAATCTCCCAACAATAAAGCCCAATACCGTATATATTTACAGCCAAATTCTACCAGATCTGCAAAGAAGAGCTGGCACCTATCGAACTGAAACTGTTCCGTAACATCAAGAAGAGAGGAGTCCTCTCTAACTCATTCTACAAAGCCAGTATCACCCTGATACCAAATCCAGGAAAGGACAAAACAAAAAAAAGAAAACTACAGACCAATATTTCTAATGAGCATAGATGCAAAATCCTCAACAAAATATTAGCAAACTGAATCCAATAGCACATCAAAAAGATAATTCACTGTAACTAAATGGGTTTCATCTCAGAGGTGCAAAGACAGTTCAGCATAAACAAATCAATAAATGTGATTCATCATGTAAACAGAATTAAAAACAAAAACCATATGATCCTCTCAATAGATGCAGAAAAATCATTCAATAAAATCCAGTACCCCTTCATAATAAAGATCCTCAACCAACTAGGCACAGAAGGGACATACCGTAAAATAATAAAAGCCATATATGACAAAGCCACAGCCAACAACATACTGAATGGGGAAAAGTTGAAAGCACTCTCTCTAAGAAGTGGAACAAGAAATGGATGCCCAGTGTCACCATTTCTATTCAACATATTACTGGAAGTCCTAGTCAGAGTAAGCAGGCAAGATAAAGAAATACAGGGCATCCAGATTGGGAAAGAGGAGGTCAAACTGTTCCTGTTTGTTGGCAATATGATCCTATATCTAGAAATTCTAGAGACTCCACCAAGAAACTCCTAGAATTGGTAGATAAATTCAACAAAGTCTCAGGTTACAAAATCAATGTACATAATAAATCAGTGGCATTTCTGTATACTAATAACAGTCAAGCTGAGAGTCAAATCTAAAATTCAATATCATTTACAATAGCTGCAAAGAAAATAAAATACTTTGGAATATACTTATCCAAGAAGGGGAAAGATGTCTACAAGAAGAACCACAAAACACTCATGGACAAAATCATAGATAACACAAACAAATGGAAAAACCTCCCATGTTCATGGATTGGAAGAATCAACACTGCTATTAATAAAATGTCCACACTGTCCAAAGTGATTTACAGATTCAATGCAATTCTCATCAAAAGTGTGACATCGTTTTTCACACATCTGGAAAAATAATCCTAAACTTCAAAGAGAACAAAAAAGAGCCTGAACAGCCAAAGGAATCCTAAGCAAAAAGAACAAATCCAGAGGCATTACATTACCTGACTTCAAATTACACTGCAATGCTATCGTAAGCCAAACAGCAGGGTCTGGTAGAAAGATAGACACATAGACCAGAATAGAAAACCCATAATAAAAGCCATATAGTTACAAACAGCTGATATTGAACAAAGCAGACAAAAACATGCACTAGGGAAAGGATGCGCTATTCAATAAATGGTGCTGGGAAAACCGGATAGCCACAGCAGAAGAATGAAACTGGATCCCTCTCACTATATGCAAAAATTAACTCAAGATGAATTAAATACTTAAATGTAAGACCTGAAAACATAGAAATTCTATGAGAGAATGTAGGGAAAACTCTTCCACACATTGGCCTAGGCAAAGAATTTATGACTAAGAACCCAAAAGCAAATACAACAAAAGCAAAAATAAATAAATGAGACTCAATTAAAATAAAAAGTTTCTGCACAGTGAATGAAATAATCAACAGAGTAAATAGACAACTTAGAGAATGGGAGAAAATATTTGCAAATTATATATCTGACAAAGGGCTAATATGCAGAAACTGCAAAGAACTCAAACAAATCAGCAAGAGAAAAACAAATATAACTCCATCAAAAGGTAGGCAGAAGACATAAACAGATTTTTCTTAAAAGAAGATTGACAAAAGGCCAAGAAACATGAAAAAATGCTCAATATCACTAATCATCAGGGAAATGCAGATTAAAACCACAATAAGATACCGCCTTACCCCTGTCAGAATGGCCATTATTAAACAGTCAAAACCGTAGATGTTGGGGTTGATGTGGTGAAAACAGAAAGCTTATACACCATTGGTGGGAATGTAAACTAGTACAACTACTATGGACAGCTGTATGGCGATTCCTCAAAGAACTAGAGGTATACCTACCATTGAATCCAGCAATCCCACTTCTGGGTATCTTCCCATAGGAAAATAAGTTATTTCATAAAAAAATATACCTGAAACCCAAAGTTTATTGCAACATAATTCACAATTGCAAAGATATGGAGCCAACCTAAGCACTCATCAACTGATGAGTGGATAAAGAAAATGTGATATAAATACACACACACGCACACACACACACACACACACACACACATACACACACACCATGAAGTACTTTTCAGCCATAAAAAGGGATGAAATAATGTCTTTTGCAACAACTTGGATAGAATTGGAGACTATTATCCTAAGTGAAGTATCTCAGGAACGGAAAAGCAAATACCTTATGTTCTTGCTTATAAATGAGAGCCAAACAAGGGGTATATATAGTTATAAAGTGGTGTAATGGACATTTAAAACTACGAAAGAGAAAGGGTGGGAGGGGGCGAAAGGTGAATTGTGAATTGTGTACAATGTCCACTATTCTTGTAATGGGTACACTGAAAGCCCTGACTTTAGCATGATACAATTCATCCATGTAACAAAAAAACACTTGTACCCCATAAATTTTCTCAAATAAAAAACAAATAAATGGACAATGTATAAATATTCACAAATTATGTGTCCAGCAAAAGACTCATAACCTACAAGGAACTCAAACAACTCAGCTATTAAAAAAACAAACAACCCCCTTAAAAAGTTGGCAAATGACACGAACAGGCATTTTTCAAACGAGAATACACAAATGACCAACACGCATATGAAAACATCACGAATCATCATGGAAATGTAAAAAAAAAATATAACCACAATGAGATATCATCTTATTCCAATTTGAATGGTCCTCATTAAAAAGTCAAAAAACAGTAGGTGTTCACTAGAGACGTGGTGAACAGGGAAAGCATATACATTCTCAGTGGGAATATAAATAAGTACAACCTCTATGGAGGTTAGTATAGTGATTTCTCAAAAAACTAAAAGTAGATACACCATTTAATTCTGCAATCCAACTTCTGGGTATCTTCTCAGAGGAAAAGAAATCATTATACCCAAAATATATCTTTATGGCAGTACAATTCACAATCACAAAGATATGGAATCAACCTAAGTGCCCATCAACTGATGAGTGGATAAAGAAAATGTGGCATATATATAAATATATATATTACCATATATACATATACCATATATATATTACCATATTAGTATACGCACACACACACACACACACACCATGAAGTACTACTCAGCAATAAGAAAGAATGGAATAATGTCTTTTGCAGCAACTCGGAAAGAACTGGAGGCCATTATTCTAAGTGAAGTAATTCAGGAACAGAAAATTAAATTAAATGCTGCATGTTCTCACGTATAAGTGGGAGCTAAACTATGACTACACAAGGGCACATAGAGTGGTTTAATGGAAATTAAAGACTCAAAAAGGAGGAATATGGGAGGGGGTGAGGGATGAAAAATTACCTATGGGGTAGAATGTACACTATTCTGATGATGGGTACACTAAAATCCCAGACTCCACCACTATACAACATATACATATAATGGAATTCATGTTGTACCCCTATATCTATTTGTAAAAATTTTTAAATATAAATAAAAATTTAAAAGATTTGAAAAAATAATGAATAAAAACAAAGAAATTTGCTGGGAAGAAAGAATGCATGCATTACTTTATTTAACAATAATTTTAAAATACTACCTTGTTGTGGTATGAATAATTGCATGGTATCTCAAATAAGAAAGTTCTTTTCTGCCAGAGAGAGAGAAATGGGGGTGAGAAGGAAAGAAAACTCAGATAGCTGTGAAGATATTAATGGCTTGTGAGAACTAACCAACTACCTCCTCTCCCTCAACATTTAATCCAACAGCAAGGCCAGCCATCTCTACCCTTCAAAATGTATCCTGAATTTGACCACTTCTTACTACCTCCACCACCCTAGGACAAATTTCCATCTCTTGTCTGGACATCTACAATAATAGCCTGCTTTCTGGTCTCTCTGCTTCCACTGTTATGCTCCTACAGTCTATTCTCACAGAAGCCAGAGTGATCTTTCATAAGATGCAAATCAGATTTTATCTCTCCTCTATTCAAAAGCATTAATGCCACTACATTTGGAATAAAAGCTCAACTCTTTACCATGGCTGGAAAGGCCCTCCATGATTGCCCTCCATACTTACCCCTTGGATTCTATCTCCTATCATACTCCTGTTCATCACATCCCTCTCAAAAAGGCCTTCCTAATAATCATAGAATCTTCTTTGTTTATTTCTGCCTCTGGACTTTGATGCTTGCTGCTCATTCAATCTGGAATATATGACTATCTTCCTCACTTAATTCAGGCCTGCTGAAATCTCCTCAGAAATGCCTTCCCCTATCATAGTATTAGGCATATCAAATACGTCTTGTCACTCTTTACCTCTACACTGCTTTATTTTGTATGGCCCTAAATACTACTGGAAATGTTGTATTTTGATTTATTTATGTTTACAGTGTCTCCACAAATAAAATGCAAGTGTCATGAGGACAGGATAGTACAGTGATTAAACGTGCAGGTTCTGATTTTTCAAAGATTTGATGGTTATATGACGATGGTTTTATATCTGGGTTCTCAGTTCTGTTCCACTGGTCAATGTCCCTGTTCTTGTGCCAGTACCTAGCTGTTTTCATTACCATAGCCTTGTAGTATAGTTTTAAGTCTGGTAAATTGATGCCTCCCATTTTGTTCTTATTGCTTAGGATTGCTTTTGCTATGCGGGGTCTTCTCTGGTTCCATAGGAAGCATAAAATTAATTTTTCTACATCTGTGAAGAATTATGTGGTATTTTAATAGGGATTGCATTGAATCTGTAGATCGCTGTGGGGGGTACAGACATTTTAACAATATTGATTCTGCTGACCCACGAGCATGGTATGGTTTTCCACCTGTTTACGTCCTCTGCTATTTCCTTCCTCAGTGTTTCATAGTTCTCCCTGTAGAGATCTTTTACCTCCTTAGTTAAATATACTCCTAGGTACTTTATTTTCTTTGTTGCTATTGCGAAGGGTATTGAGTCTTAGATTTGGTTCTCAGTTTGACTGTCGTTGGCGTATAGGAATGCTACTGATTTCTGTACATTGATTTTGTAATGTGAGACTTTGCTGGATTTGTTTATCAATTCCAGTAGTCTCATGGCAGAATCTTTGTGGTTTTGTAGGTATAAGATCATATTGTCAGCAAAGAGAGATAATTTCACCTCTTCTGCCCCCATTTGGATGCTCTTGATTTGCTTCTCTTATCTGATTGCTATGGCTAGGACTTCAAGCACTATGTTGAATAGAAGCAGTAAAAGATGGCAACCTTGTCTGGTTTCAGCTCTAAGAGGGAATTCTTTCAATTTTTCCCCATAGAGTATGATGTCGGATGTGGGTTTGTCATATATAGCTTGTATCACTTTTAGGTAAGCCCTGTCTATGCCTATTTTGTTAAATGTTCTTATCATAAAAGCGTGTTGAATTTTGTCAAATGCTTTTCTGCATCTATTGAGAGGATCATATGGTCTTTGTTTTTGCTTCTATTTATGTGGTGAATTACATCTATAGATTTGCGTATGTTGAACCATCCTGAAGCCCACTTGGTCATGATGGATTATTTTCTTGATAAGCATCTGGATTCAGTTTGCTAGGATTTTGTTGAGAATTTTTGCATCTATATTCATAAGTGATATTGGTCTGTAGTTTGCTTTTTTTGTTGCATCCTTCCTTGGTTTTGGTATCAGGGTTATGTTGGCTTCATAAAATGTGACAAAGCAGACAAAAACATACACTGGGGAAAAGAACCCTTATTCAATAAATTGTGCTGGGAAAACTGGGTAGCCACATGTAGAAGACTGAAGCAGGATCCACACCTTTCGCCTTTGACAAAAAGCAACTCACAGTAGGTAACAGACTGAAACCTAAGGTGCAGAACTATTAGAATTCTAGAAGAAAATGTTGGAAAAACTCTTACAGACATCAGCCTAGGGAAAGAATTTATGAAGAAGACCCCAAAGGCAATCACAGCAATAACAAAAATAAATAAATGGGACCTGATTCAATTAAAAAGCTTCTGCACAGCCAAAGAAACTGTCACGAGAGCAAACAGACAACCTACAGAATGGGAGAAAATATTTGCATGCTACACATATGATAAAGGGCGGATAACTAGAATCTATTTAGAACTCAGGAAAATCAGCAAGAAAAAAATCAAACAACCATATGAAAAAGTGGACAAAGGACATGAATAGAAACTTTTCAAAAGAAGACAGAATAATGGCCAAGAAACATATGAAAAAATGCTCAACATTTCTAATCATCAGGGAAATGCAAATCAAAACCACAATGAGATATCACTTATCTCCAGTGAGACTGGCCTTTATCCAAAAGTTCCAAAATGATAAATGTTGGTGTGGATGCGGAGAGATAGGAACACTCATACACTGCTGGTAGGACTGCAAACTAGTACAACCTCTGTGGAAACAATATGGAGATACCTTAAAGAGATCCAGCAATCCCATTACTGGGCATCTACCCAAAAGAACAAAAGACGTTCTATAAAAAAGAAATCTGCACTCGAATGTTTTTGCCAGCACAATTCACAATTGCAAAGATGTGGAAACAACCCAGGTGGCCATCAATTCATGAGTGGATCAATAAACTGTGGTATATGTATACCATGCAGTTACTATTCAGCTATAAGAAACAATGGTGATATAGCACCTCTTGTATTTTCCTATATAGAGCTGGAATGCATTCTACTAAGTGAAGTATCCCAAGAATGGAAAAACAAGCACCACATGTACTCACCATCAAATTGGTTTCACTGATCAACACCTAACCGCACATATAGGAATAACATTTATTGGGCGTTGGGCAGATGAGAGGGGGGTGGAGGGGATGGGTATATACATACATAATAAGTGCGATGTGCACCGTCTAGGGGATGGACACGCTTGAAGCTCTGCCTCAGGGGAGTGGGGGCAAGGGCAATATACATAACCTAAACATTTGTACCCCCATAATATGCTGAAATAAAACAAAACAAAACAAAAAGAAAGAGTGCAGGTTCTAATACTGAACTCTGGATTTGAATTTTGACTCCATCACTTGTAAATTTAGAGTGTTGGGAAAGTTACTTAACCTCTCTGTTTCTCAGTTTCTTCATCTTTAAAATGGGATAAGGATGGTAACTATATCATAAAGTTGTGAAACCTAAAAGAAATAACATAATTCCATTCAAGGAAGCCAAAATAGTGCCTGCATATAGTAAGTGCTATCTTAGTGCTAGGTATTGTTATTATTCTCTTGTTTATTTCAGCACTTGAAATATCTCCTGGAATAAGCAGGTGTTTAATAAATATCTGTAGAATGATGACGTATGTGAATTGTGGATCTGATTTTCACAGCGACTTAAAGAAAAGTTATATGGCAAGAGCTGGAAAAGAAAGGAGGGTAGAGCAGGTGGGGTGAGTAAACCCACAGCTAATGGAGACCAGGCATGCTGTATGGGGGAAGGACATGCTTGTGGCCCTGGCTTGAGCAAGGCAAATGCATTTCATGTAACCAAAATGTTTGTATGACCATAATATCCTGAATTTAAAAAAAAAGAAATAAAAAATTAAAAATTAGAAAAGGGGGGAAAAAAAGAAAAGAAAATAGAGTTTGGTACCAGGTTGGCACTTCTGGTATTTCCTGCCATGCCAAAGCAGTGAAATTGACAGGGAAGATGAGGAAGTCATTCAAAGGGGGAGGGAATAGGCATCCTACATCCCTCAAATTTGTGGATGCTGCTGAGATGGGGGGCATGGATAGTCAATAAAGAGAGGCAAAGGTGCATGTGTTCATGTTTTTGTATGTGTGTGTATGGGTTTGTGGGGGAGAGAGAGTTTGTTAGAAATAGGTGATGTACACAGACAATGCTGAAATACTTTGTCTCAGTAGACAGAATATCAAGGAAAGTGAAGGTCTGGAGAATCTGGAGATGGGGTTAAATGAACCCTAACAGCTCTCTATCCCCAAGAGTTTGGGATTCAATGAGAACCCACCAAAAGACCACTTCTTCTGGAATTCCAGGTTAAAGCCAAGCCACTTGCTTGAATATCTGGTTAATGACAATTGTGTATACAAAGTCCTTGAATAGGAAATTGAATGGGTGGAGTGAAGAACTTTTAAATCATGAATGAGCAAAAGCCTGGATTCTCCCCTTCAGATACAGAAGGATATCCATCAGCTCCCTTCCCTGGCTCTAGAATCTCCCATCGGAAGCTGGGTAGTGGCAGTGGTAGTGGGGAAGGGCTTTTATCATTTGGTGAGGAAGTGAGGACAAAGACATTACCTGGCTATACAATTCTTTGCCTATGTCCCCAGAGGAGGGAAGCCAGACCAAGGGTGAGCCAGATGAAGGCTATATGTCTTATTGCTATGCTACATCCCCTTTTTCCCACAATCTAGGACAATAAGAAGTATGTTGAAAATGAAATTATTTCCATTTTCTCTGCTACCCTTCACCCCAATCTTTGTCCTACAATGTCCTTTCAACTAATTATCTTGACCCAAATGTGTACTGATAAAGGCTTTATCACTCATCTCTGAAAACTCTAGAAGCCTACGAAAATCTTCCAGAAGAGGAATAACAAACTGACTGGAGACTCACTGTTTGTCTACACCACACCAAGTGTTTTAACCATTCAGTTTGGGGAAAAAAATCATGAAACTGTGATTAGCCAGTTTGATGTAAAGCCCATCAAGTCACCCCATGTAGACTCAGGCTGAGTAGAAAAAGCAAGTCCTTCCACTTCCTTTTTCTGTTTCATGATGCTTAAGTGGATGGAGAAGTATAAAAGCAAAGCCATAAATTTAGCTATTGAGAAAACTCTGAACAATGTCTTACCAGATCTCCTTTGTATAAATTGGACTTAGAGAGTCATCCCAAGGGTATGGCAAATCAGGCCAATTCATTCTTATAAGCTCAGATCTTTAGAGTTCTAAAGACCCTTGGAGACCATGTAATCCTGCTTCTTTATTTTACAGATATGTTACCAGAGGCCCAGGGGCAGAGGTCAGTCTAAAATCCAAATCTCCACAAATCTAATCCAGTGTTTTATTCAGTGTATCTAGGTCTTTGGATTTTTGGGCAGGTATCTCTTCTATTATTCTGGGGAAGGATTGTTCTTTGTGCTTCAAATCTGAAAGTAGCTATGGACTTTCTGCCTACTCTTAACTCCATAATGCACATATAAAATGTAAGTGCAATTTTTTTATGCATTGTCAAGGCTTAAGAGACCTCAGGTTAAGAACCCTTGCCTAGGGCAAAGGCACATTCAAATCTCTAACTTCTCCAACATACTGCCTCTTACCCTGTTTTCCAGTTGGAAAATGTTAAGACAACCACTGTTTCTTTGAGGCACTATGCCCACTCCACCTCTGTCAGACACCCCACAGTCAAACCAGATAATTTGGTCCAGATGTGGCCATGTCTATTTTTTAAAGAACTTTACTAAGAATATGAAAAAAAGGAAAAACAGAAACACAAATGATGGCAATCATTGCTGTATATATTTCTGAACCCAAATATCTATGGATGACTTGCTTGATATAGATTTTCTAAATGCAGCAGACCATATTTTATCTCATCTTGGAGAAATTTCAAGCTACAAAAGTTGTCACTAGCCAAGTTGTTATAATAAGTCCTAACAAATTCTCCATTATCCTTTTCCAAAGTAAGTATTTTGATCCTAGTTCTGTGCTTGCTTCTACAACCAAGACCCCTCTTAGACAGGGCCTAGAGGCCTGAGTGAAAAAAGGTCACTTTTTAGCTAAGATCCAGGATGCATCATCTCCCATCAACCCTGGAACCTACAAGAAGATATATATGTGTGTGTGTGTGTGTGTGTGTGTGTGTGTGTGTGTGTGTGTGTGTGTACACACACACACAAAAGGATCTATGATTTTAATCCCTGAATCCAAAGAATGGAAATACTTTCAGGGTCTCCTGGGCCAAGGAGATTCTGAAAGAAGTGGTTTTCCCAGGGTTACAACTCAAGTTTCCTGAGCAATTCTCATCTCATCTTGACCTCTTTTTTCATGCCCCGTTTTTGGTGTTAAAAGCCCATGTGCAGGTTGGCAGCAGAGCTCTGTGGGGGCCCTTGGGAAAATGAACTAATCTATGAATGAAATAAATTAATAGCCACCCAGAAGACTATTCTCTGGTCTCTTCTTTCCTATCTGACTCTCATTATCCAAGAAAATGAGATTGATACACATAATGTCCTACAAGGACCAGGTTGCTTCCTAGCTCAGGCTTTCTGTTTCATTCATTTGAGAAAGATTTGATTTCTTAGGTAATACTTTCTTCTTTCTCTGGATATTGAGTACCCCAAGTGCGACCTCAAGGTTCCATAATGCCTTAATTACACACGCACAGTGCTGGCACTGGTCCTTATGGTGACTTTCTGTGAATTAGAAATAGGCGCTCCTTGAATTTAGCCCTAGACCAGGGCACATTGACCCAATTCATCTCAGCCAGACATCATTGTGCAGTGAACAATCTGCACAATTGTATGCAGCAGCTTTTTAGGTCCACTGATATTGATTGACATATATAATATGTGGGTGTGCACTTGTGGGAGCATTTGGAAGTGAATAATGTTGTTTTGCCACCTGGCAAAAGAGTTGAGAAATCATTCCCGGAAGTCTTTGATGTTCTCTATAATAAACAAATAAATGAGAGAAGAAAGAAAGCAAGGAAAGAAGCAAGAAGGAAAAAAGAAAGGAGACTGTTGAGAAGTGGGAGGTTTAGCAAAGTCTAAGTCATGCACTAAGATTCACAAAGAAAGATGGAGGTGGTGAGGTAGAGGAAAAGATGGAAGGAACTAACAGTGGTTGAGCACCTACCATGAGCCAACCATTTTTCTAGGTATTTTACAAGTGTCATAGCACTGACACCTCACAATCTCATAAGATAATAGCTCCATATTCGATTTATCTTTATTTTTAATTGTGGAAAAATACACATAATATGAAATTTACTACCTTAACCACTTTTATTGTGGTAAAAAATGCTTAACATACAATTGAGTATCTTAATCATTTTTACAGTTCAGTGGCAATAAGTACATTCACATTGTTGTGCAAATATCACCACAATATCCCCAGAACTCTTTTCATTTTGCAAGACTGAAACTCTGCATCCATTAAACAATAGCACTCTATTTCCCCTTTCCCCAAGCCCCTGGCAACCACCATTCTACTTTTGGTCTCTATGAATGTGACTTCTGTAGGTACCTAATTTAAGTGGAATCATATTGTATTTGTCCTTTTGTGACTGGCTTATTTCACTTTGCATAATGTCTTTAAGGTTCATCTGTGTTGTAGCATATGTCAGGATTTCACTCCTTTTAAGGCTGAATAATATTCCATTGTATTTTTGTTTATCTATTCATCCATTGATGGACACTTGGATTGAAACTTTTGGTTATTATGAATAATGCTGCTATGAACGTTAGTATAAAAATATATCTTTGAGACCATGCTTTTGATTCTTTTGGGAATGTATCCAGAAATAGAATTGCTGGATCACAGGGTAACACTATTTTTAATTTTTTGAGAAACTGATATACTATTTTCCATAGCAGCTGCACCATTTTACATTCCCAACAACAGTGCACAGGGATTCCAATTTCTCCACAGCCTTGCCAACATTTGTTATTTTCTGCTTATTTAAAAGCATATATTATATATATATATACACACATATATATATAAATATATATATAGTGACCATTCTAATAAATGTGAAGTGCTATCTCATTGTGGTTTCGTTTTGCATTTTCCTAATGGTTAGTGATGCTGAGCATGTTTTCATATTTCGTTATTGGCCATTTGTATGTCTTCTATAGAGAAATGTCTATTCAAGCTCTTGCCCATTTTTTAGTCAGGTTATTTGTTATCTTGTTATTGAGTTGTAACAGTTCTTTATAACTGTGGATATTAACTCTTTATCACGTATGATTTCCAAATATTTTCTCCCATTCTGTGAGTTTACTTTTTTACTCTGTCAATTATGTCCTTTGATGCAAAGAAGACTTTAATTTTGATATAGTCCAGTTTGTCGATTTTTTCTTTTGTTGACTATGACTTGACTATCATATTCAAGAGATAATTGCTAAATCCAATGTCATAAACATTTTATGCATTTTTTAGTTACTTTTTGTATATGGTGTTGGGTAAGGGTATAACTTTATTCTTTTTCATGTGGACATCCAGTTTTCCTAATATCATTTGTTGAAGAGACAGTTTCTCCACTGAATGGTTTTGGCATGCTCAGCAAAAATAACGTGGCCATATATGCAAGTATTTGTTTCTGGGCTCTCCATTCTGTTCTATTGGTTTAATTGTCTTTCTTTGTGCCTATACCACACTGTTTTGATTACTGCAGCTCTGTAGTAAGTTTGTAAATCAGCGTGGGACCTCCAACTTTGTTTTTCTTTTTCAAGTTTTTTTTTTTTTTTTGGCTATTTGGGTCACTTGAGATTCCATTTTGGGACTTGGGAATGAGTTTTTCTATTTCTGCAAGAATCAGCATTGGGACTTTGATGGGGATTGTACTGAATCTATACATCACTTTGGGTAGTATTGACATCTTAACAATATTAAGTCTTCCAATCCATGAACACAGATGTCTTTCCATTTATTGATATCTTCTTTAATTTATTTCAGCAATGTTTTGTAGTTTTCAGTGAACAAGTCTTTTACATCCTTGTTTAGTTTATTCCTAAGTATTTTATTCTTTTTCATGTTTAGCTACATTTTAAAGATGAGAAAATTGAGACTTAGTCCACAAAATAGTCCCACAGTCAGTCAGAGGGAGAACTGGGCTCTCGACCTATATCTATTTAGCTCTGGAGGCCATATACTTTCTACTGTATATTATGTTGCTTTCCAATGTATCATGTTGCTTTTCTTGATCCTAAGAACATTTATCATCCATACATTCCACCTACCAGAGGTCTGTTAGACCACTGTTAAATGGAAGAAGGGCCAATATAAAAATAAATCAATAACTTTAACAGGATCACTTCCCCAACTCAATGGTGAGGTAATTCAGTGGTTAGAATTTGGAGCGGCTAAGGATGATGCCAGGATTTCAATCCCCACGTGGGCTTGTTAGCTTTGTTTTCTTCAACAGCCACTACAAACACTCCCAAATCCAGCCCAAGGCAAGTCAGTGCCATGGGAACAGAAAAGGAGAACAAACAAACCAATGCTGGGGCCCAAGGAGGGTTTCATGGGGGAGTGACAAATTGAAACAGGTCTCAAAGTATGAGTAAGAGGTCATAATGCAGAGAAGATGGAGAAAGACTTGCCATGAAGAAGGAAGATCTTATCCAAAGACATGAAAGAGTAAAGCAAGCTATGAGATCTACAAGCAGTTCAGTGGCATCGGTTGCAGTCCCCATTTCAGGAAGCTAAGAGGAATGACAGATAAAGCAAGGAAGGTGAGTAGGGGCCAGATTGGGAAGGCAATTTGCAACAGATTTGAGACAATTAGCAACAGAATTAATAAGCATATAAATAATTAGTTTAAGAAGGCTAGCACTAGACATATTTTAGGAATATTCTTCATCTCTGACTTAATCAAACCTATTTATAGTATGTTTTCATAGTCATAATAGGCCAGCGATTGGTAGTAAACATCAAGGGGAGGTGGTATGTGTATGCTGCAGAAAGATTTATTATGGAAAGTGTAGATTCTTCTACCTTGCCGATTTCGAAGCATTGGTTAATATTCCTGAAAAATCTGGTCCTGCTAGAAGGGATTGGCTGAGAGAAAGCATAAGTCTCTTCAAATGACCTATGGCCTATTATTTTCTCTGCTAGTGACTAGTGAGGGGATTGAGGAGGGGAATAACAGGAATCAGATTGCTCTTCCATTAATCTCACTTCCCTGGAGACAGAAAAGTGGGTTTTAGACTCTCAATTACTACTGCATCTTTTGTTGGGATCCCCATGGAGATTTAAAAAAAAAGTTAATTGGAGGGGTACCCTGTGTTATTTCGAAAGAGCCCAATCCATACAATGAAATGTTTATGCCTTGCATGTAATAGGCAGTATTGATAAATTTTTTGCAACACAGGCACCAGACTCAATTGTGGACACCGAGTCCTGCTGGTTTCTTGCTTCCAGGGCAACATGTTTTCCATCTGAGAAACTCTCCTTCTAATCTCCCAGGAATTTTCCATTCTCCTCCTTCCCTTTCTTCATTGTGGGGGCTGGGCAGTATCCTTACATGTACCCGCACTGCCAGGTTTGAGCTTTCAGAATGTTGTCATGCTGATCCTCTGCCTTCTGCAGTGACCACCCACTGCCTTGAGGGAAGAAACTGGCCAAGACCCCTTCCTTTTTCCACTTAAGGTTGTCTTTATTTACAAAAGGCTCCTGCTTGCTTCCTGCCTGCTTAGCCAGGGCCAGAGACCATGGGCTAGAAGGAAGGAAGATAATGTTAGAGAGGCTGCCCCTGGTTTTTAGGAGTATTTGGCATTGGTACCTTCCACCCACCACTGAGATCTACTTCCAAGTCTCTTCAAGCCACCAACATAATCCTGTACAAAAATGTAAAAAGTCCTTTTGTTCCTCATATTTCCTAAAAGATCAGGTATAACCCCCACGACACACAACCAAGGTCTCATGCCAGTGACTACAGGACCATAAGTGTTGGCTCATAGCCAACTACCCTCTCTCTTGGGGTACAGATGGATACCTCCGCCCATGAAGCACCTCTCTTAGTGGTGGTAACCTGCAGTTGCATTTGCAAAATTCTTTCCTTTTAAACATGCTATTTTGTCATCTCCTGAGACATTTCTCCTTAGGACTAAGATTCCCCGGAGTGTATTTTTAAGCTATGAAGAATTATTTTAAGGGGAATCTAAAGAAATAAACAAAAATCAAAGATTTTTTCAGTTGTCTCTATAGAGGACGTGTTAGTAGGAAATAGATTGCCTCTTCTAGGAGAAAGAAAAGAAGATGAAAAGTGGGATGGATAAGAGTCATAATATAGCTCTGACCTTTGGGTTAAGATCTGATTACTTCTAGCTGATTTTCTCATGGAATCATGAACAGTCATCCCTCCATGTCTGCAGGTTCCACATCCACAGATTCCACCAACCATGGATCAAAAATATCTGGGGGAAAAAACAACAAAAATAACAATACAACAATAAAAAATAAATAAAAATAACAATGTGGTATAACAACTATTTACATAGCATTTACATTGCATTATAAGTAATCTAGAGATAATTTAAAGTATACAGAAGGAGATGCATAGGTTACATGCAAATACAACATTTTATATAATCCGACTTGGGACTTGAGCGTTTGCAGATTTTGGTATCCACAGGGGTCTTAGAACCAATCCCCTGTGGATACTGGATACTGACGGATGACTGTATTTATCTCAGGGCTGCAAGGAATCCTCAGCCTCTTCTTGTTCAACCTTTTGTAGGCTGGAGTCTTCTTTTCAGCATGTCTGCTTAATGGCCTTCTAATTTCTGGGTGTCCACTTCTAGTAACTGTAAACTCACTATCTTTTGAGTTCATTCTATGTCTAGACAACTCTGTCAGAATTTTTGTCCTTGTTTTGAGTTGAAATCCACCTCTGTGTGTCATTCCTACTCATGGGTCCTAGTTCTGACTTTGGGGCCACAAGTAATACATCTACTTGTCTACTCTACCTTCCCTATAACAAACCCTACATCTTCTGGTCTCCAGACTTAATTTTAAAAACCTCACTCTTTCAACTATTTCTCAAGAGAATTGAGTTCCTGCCTCTCCTCCCTGCATCTTTCTAAGAACATGCTCCAATTTATCTGTATGTCTTTTCAATTATGACAATCAGAGGTAGAACTGTACTTGCTGATGAGGTCTGACAGGCCCAAGTAGTACAAACCTATCACCACCCTCCTTATGCTGTCTCCAGTATAAAAATGCAGCCAGATGCCACAATACCATATTCAGCTACCACATCACACTCCTGTGTAAGTCATAAGAACTGCTTAGTCTTTTTTGTCCATGCCCATGTTCTCTACCACATCCCCCACCTATCTGTTCCTTCAGTATCCAGAAGGGAGCCTCCTCTGCTACTGCACCTCATTTTTACCCCCTTCTTCTATCTCTTCATCTTCACTGAAACATGGCTATCTTCAGAGCCTCCCACAATCAGTACTCACATTGAGACCTCTCTGCTTTTTTTATCTTTTGCCAGTTCACAGGAAACTGGCCTTCTTCTTTCTCCCAAGCCCCATGCCTAACTATCAAATTGCCACAGTGCCTTATTCACTCATCCACTTAAACTCACACATTGCTGGTCTGGACTAAAGCTAGGACCAGAGCCAGATAGGAGGAGAAAAGAGTTTATGAGGAACAAACATGCCTGTTTCTTAGCACAGATGAAAAGAACTAAGATTAAGTGGGCTTTCCTTGGAGGACAGCTGGGCCTGGGCCCAGAGGTTCTCCTGGGAAGAGCAGGAGGGAGCTAAGGGAAATTTTGGGGGTTAGTCCATTTTCTAGAAAGAAACCCAGCTTATTAGGCCTTGAACATAGATGTCAACCCCTCCCATGTGTGACATTTTTTAAGTTTCCATTCATACCACTTCTTTCATCTGGGAAGAATATGGACCATTTTTCACTGCCTTGATTTTATGGATAAAGAAATTGGGGCTCAGAGACATGGAGTGGCTCACCCAAAGTCACATAACAAGCAAGTGTAACCTTATTGGGTGGCAAAGCCTGGGGAAGAGATGGAAGAAGACACAAAAAGGATTTGTTTCCATTTCCTCAGAGTCAGGCACTTGTGACAGGAGCAAACAAGAGAATCAATTGCTCTGGCTCCTCCATCAAAGTAGTATAAACTACAGACAACAGTTTAAATTAAAATACAAATATGTTTTTAAAAGGGCAGAGCAAAATGTATACTTTGAAGCATCAAATAATAACTGAACCCTGACCCCATGATTAATGAATGTTCTTTGAGGAGAAGATTGAATCTGACAGCTTGTAGTCAGTTGTTACAAGCAACGACTCCCGTGCTCTTGAGGCTAGGACATCAACAACTATAAAATTCTTAAGGAATTGTAAGTGTGGTCTCTATTAATTAAAAACTTGAACCAGGAACACCTATAGATAAAAAATATCCATTTAAGACAGACAACTAAGCACTTACTTTTTGCATTTTTTTCTACCCAAGCCAAATTGAAAATATTCTAAAACACAGCAATACTTGAGAAAAGTTCGGGATTGAGAGACAAGCCCTGAATTTGAGTCCAGCTTTTAACAAATCACCTTAGTTGAATTGCTCTCCCTTCTTGGGCCTGTTTTTTCACTAGAAAAAGATTCTCCTTAACTCCCATTGATTAAGGTGTAAGAGCTTCAGGAAATCCATCCAAAAGATGCTGGAGCATTCAAGGTTATTCTATCAAATGCCCAAAGCAAGAATTTCTCAGAGAACAGGGAAGCATCCTGTTTGGGGATACAAGAGGATAGGCTGAAAAATTCTCCAGATGCTAATGGGGCTGGTGCCCCAGAGTTTGGGCAAGAGAAAAAGAGTTTCCAAGTTTGAAGAAGAAAAAATCCAAACAAGTCTTATGCTGGGTCACACACAATATGCAGACCAAGCTTGTTCTTAGGATACCAGTGAATAGATAATATTAAAAAGAGTGTTTTGAAACAATCTGGCAGTTGATATTAAAAAACAAAACAAGAAAAGCCTTCAAATTAGTCACCATGAGGAAAATTATGGACTTCTTTTCACTTATTGTGTGGTTTGGCATGTTTTCTGTATTGAATTACATATGGAGGGAGGAAATTTTGCCAGCTTACCAGGGCTTAGAGCCTCTAAACATCTTACTATGGCCCTAATAATCATATTATTATAAATGATGTATACTCTGTCTATTGTTTTGGCATCTCCAGCTCCTATACCACATGGCTTTATCCAATCTACAATGGAAATGCAGACACCTCATTGTGCTCCTTCCAAGCCCAGTCCAAGGATAGCCTTGTCAAATTCCTCACACTAACCTTTGCTCCCATGCTTGCTGCAAGCAAATATTATTGTGGGAACAGGGACTTCAAGAAGATATTTTGTCCTTTCTACTGACTTATTTAAAATCAAGGAAAAAGTGACTATTATGATCTAACCCAACACCAGGAATTTAGGAGGATATTAAATAGGGGTAGAGACTGGTTAGTTTGTTCATCCATTGAAGGAAGAAATAGTATAAGACTCTCTCTTGGAAGATAGTTTCAGTGTGCAAGAGGCCTCACTCTCAGGAAGTTGTTATTTAAATCTAACTTAATTTCTTTTGCTGCAGTTTAAGCCTATTTCCATTTGCTCTGTCTTAATTAAAAGAGTCCATCAATTCTTTTTTTTTTTTTTTTAAGAGAAGAAGAATGATATATTGGAAAGAGCTTTGGTCGACCAAAGAGTTCCTGAATAACCAAGGCCAAAACACTTTGCTTTCTCTAGGTGTCAGTTTCCTCATCTGTAACTCAAGGAAAACAGTTTTTTACTCAAAAAGTTGTGATCGAGGGAGAAGCCAAGATGGCGGACGAGAAAAGCCGCCAGTCAGAGTGTCTCTGCAAAAAAGACAAATTTTAGAAAAAAGAGAAAAAATAAACTAGCAGAGAAACATAGATCGGGTGAGGGTTGAAAGGAAGGGTGCCTGAAACCACAGGAGACTCCATGGGAAGATGTTGGAGAGGAGAACTGGAAGGAGAAAGGTCCCGAGAGCTTGGAGAGCAGCGACAAGGGTAGGGGGAGACGTTAACTTCCCCCTACCTTGCATCTCGGACTGCTGGTGGGCTCCTGAGTGGTTGGAGAGACCTGCCAACACCAGCCCAGAGACGGCTGCCGCCAGTGAGCAGTGGCCTCTTACGGACATGGTGCCAGGTTCCCAGCTCCCTTGGGACACCTCTCTGGGTGCAGACCAGAGCTTATCGACAGATGCCATAGTACTCCATTCTCTCCTTCCCCCTCCCTACCTGAGGGTGCCCAGAGAGACAATTTAACCGTCACACGGAGGCATCTCCAAGGAACGGGACTTTTCCGTTTGGGGCCATACAGCAGACTGAGGGGTACTCAGACTGCAAGCTCCCTACATGCCAGCCCTCCCAGGTGCTGCTTGCTGGGGAACTCCAGGAGAGTGGGGCAAATCCCAAGGTGGAGTGAAATCCATCCAGCTTGGGCACCCCGTAGGTGATTCAAGACCAGCACCCTTCCCCCTGACAGGGTCAGGGATTGATCTCCAGGGCCCAGGGGTCAGGCCTGCAGACCAGACCCCATACACCCAGGTCACGATCATACTGCCTTGGGGCACAGAGGAGAGATCTGTGAAAGAGCCTACTGAGGAGTCTGTGCCTTCAGGGGCAGATCAGCATGCCTGATGGAAATCAAAAGATTCTTTGAACTAAATGACAAAGGTGACACAAGTTATCAAAATCTGTGGGACACAGCCAAAGCGGTCCTGAGAGGAAAGTTTATTTCCATAAATGCCTATATCCAAAAGTCAAAAAGATCACAAATAGACAACCTAATGAACCAACTCAAAGAACTGGAAAAAGAAGAACAGACCAACCCCAAGCCCAGCAGAAGAAGGGAAATTAATCAGATCAAATCAGAAGTAAATGAAATTGACAACAGGGAAACCATATGGAAGATTAATAAAACAAAAAGTTGGTTCTTTGAAAAAATAAATAAAATTAACACACCCCTGGCTAAACTCATGAAACACAGAAAAGAAAAATCCCTAATAAGCTCCATCAGGAACAAAAAAGGAGACGTCACAACTGATGCCATGGAGATTCAACATATAATATACGAATATTACAAAAACCTTTGTGCACACAAGCTGGAAAATGTGGAGGAAATGGACAAAATTTTAGAAAGACACAGCCTCCCTAGGCTCAACCAGGAAGAAATAGAATTCCTGAACAGACCAATATCAAGGACTGAAATTGAAACAGCAATAAAAAACATTCCAAAAAAGAAAAGTCCCAGACCAGATGGTTTCACACTCGAATTTTACCACACCTACAAAGAAGCACTGGTGCCTACCCTGCAGAAATGATTCCACAACATCAAGAAGGATGGATTCCTCCCCAACACATTTTATGAAGCCAACATAACCTTTATACCAAAACCAGGAAAGGACGCAACAAAAAAAGAAAACTACAGACCAATATCCCTTATGAATAAAGATGCAAAAATTCTCAACAAAATTCTAGCTAACCGAATCCAGGTGCTTATTAAGAAAATAATCCATCATGACCAAGTGGGCTTCATTCCAGAGATGGAGGGATGGTTCGACATACACAAATCTATAAACGTAATTCACCACATAAACAGAAGCAAAAACAAAAACCATGTGATTCTCTCAATAGATGCAGAAAATCATTTGGCAAAATTCAACACCCATTTATGATAAGAACACTTAACAAAATAGGTATAGATGGAGCTTACCAAAAAATGATACAAGCCTTTTATGACAAACCCACAGCCAACATCATACTGAATGGGGAAAAATTGAAAGCATTCCCACTTAGAACTGGAACCAGACAAGTTTTCCCACTATCTCCACTTCTATTCAACATAGTGCTGGAAGTCCTGGCCACAGCAATCAGGCAAGAGAGTGCAATTAAAGGCATATGAATGGGAACAGAAGAGATCAAACTCTCACTGTTTGCTGATGACATGATATTATATCTAGGAAACCCCATGGATTCAACCAAGAGGCTCCTGGAATTGATAAATGAATTCAGTACTGTCTCAGGATATAAAATCAATACACACAAATCAGAGGCTTTCATATATGCCAATAGCAGTCATACCGAGAACCTAATCAAAGACTCAATTCCCTTCACAATAGCAACAAAGAAAATGAAGAATCTAGGAATATATTTAACTAAGGAGGTAAAAGACCTCTACAGGGAGAACTATGAAACATTGAGGAAGGAAATAGCAGAGGACGTAAACAGGTGGAAAACCATACCATGCTCGTGGGTCGGCAGAATCAACATTGTTAAGATGTCTATACTACCCAAAGTGGTCTACAGATTGAATGCAATCCCTATTAAAATACCAACATCATTCTTCACAGATGTGGAAAAATTAATTCTACACTTCGTATGGAACCAGAGAAGACCCTGCATAGCAAAAACAATTCTAGGCAATAAGAACAAAATGGGAGATATCAACTTACCAGACATCAAACTTTATTATAAGGATGTAGTAATCAAAACAGCTTGGTATTGGCACAAAAATAGAGCCATTGACAAGTGGAACAGAACTGAGAACCGAGATATAAAACCATCCTCATATAGCCATATGATCTTTGACAAAGCAGACAAAAACATACACTGGGGAAAAGAATCCTTATTCAATAAATGGTGCTGGGAAAACTGGATAGCCACATGCAGAAGACTGAAACAGGATCCACACCTTTCACCTCTCACAAAAATCAAGTCCCACTCGGTAACAGATTTAAACCTGAGGAGTAAAACTATTTGAATTCCAGAGGAAGATGTTGGAAATACTCTTCTAGACATTGGCCTAGGCAAAGAATTTATGAAGAAGACCCCAAAGGCAATCACAGCAACAACCAAAATAAATAAATGGGACCTGATCAAATTAAAAAGCTTTTGCACAGCCAAAGAAACTGTCACAAGAGCGAACAGACAACCTACAGAATGGGAGGAAATTTTTGCATGCTACAAATCTGATAAAGGGCTGATAACTGCAATCTACTTAGAACTCAGGAAAATTAACAAGAAAAAATCAAACAACCCTATCAAAAGGTGGGCAAAGGACATGAACAGAAACTTTTCAAAAGAATACAAAATAATGTCCCAAAAACATATGAAAAAATGCTCAATGTTTCTAATTATCAGGGAAATGCAAATCAAAACCACAATGAGATATCACTTCTCTCCAGTGAGACTGGCCTTTATCAAAAAGTCCCAAAACAATAAATGTCGGTGTGGATGCGGAGAGATAGAAACACCCATACACTGCTGGTGGGACTGCAAATTAGTGCAACCTCTGTGGAAAGCAATACGAAGATACCTTAGAGAGATACAAGTCGAAGTACCATTAGATTCAGCAATCCCATTACTGGGCATCTACCCAAAAGAGCAAATGATACTCTGCAAGAAAGACACGTGCAACCGAATGTTTATAGCAGCACAATTCACAATTGCAAAGATGTGGAAACAACGCAAGTGTCCATCAATATATGAGTGGATTAATAAAATGTGGTACATGTATACCATGGAGTACTATTCAGCTTTAAGAAACAATGGTGATATAGCACCTCTTGTATTCTCCTGGAAATAGCTGGAACACATTCTACTAAGTGAAGCATCCCAAGAATGGAAAAACAAGCACCACATGTACTGACCATCAAATTGGCATTAAGTGATCAATACATAAGTGTGCATATAAGAAAAACATCTATTGGATGTCGGGCAAGGTAGAGGGGGGAGGGAGAGGGGGAGGAGGGGACGGGCATATGCGTACACAAAGAGTGCGATGCGCACCATCCTAGAGATGGTCATGCTTGAAACTCAGGGGGGAGGGGGTGTAAGGGCACCATACATAACATAAACATCTGTACCCCCATAATATGCTGAAATAAAAAATAAATGAATAAATAAATAATAACAGTAAAAAAATTAGAAAGAAATTCTTAAGGAACCCATTGTAAAACAATTAAAATGAATAGTTCAGAAAGGTTATGTGATATAAAATCCATATATAAAAATCAATTGTATTTCCATATATTAGTAATGAATAACATGAAAAGGAAATTGAAAAAAACAATTCCATGTATAATAGTATCAAAAACAATAAAATACTTAGGAATCAATTTAACAAAAGTAGTGCAAGAAGAGTACACTGGATTGGAAGACTGAATACAGCAATAGTCCCAAACTGATGTACAGATCCAACAAAAAAACCCTAATAATATTCCAGCTGGCTTTTTTTTCATAAATTAGTAAGCTGATCCAAAATTTCTTATGAAGATGGAAGGGACCCAGAATAGTCAAAATAACCTTGAAAGAAGGATAAAGTTGGAGGAATCACACTTTTTGATTTCAAACCTTAATACAAAGCCAGAGAAGTCAAGAGAGTGTGGTGCAGGCATAAAGATATATATGCATGTCATTAGAATGGAGTTGAGAGTCCAGAAATAAGCCCACACATTTACTATCAATTGATTTTTGACAAAGGTTCTAATAAATTCAATGGGAAAAGAATAGTCTTTTCAACAATGGTGCTTGAAACACTGGATATCCAGATGCAAAAATGTGTGTGAACCTCTTCTTCACAACATACACAAAAATTAACTTAAATAAATCATACATCCAAATGTAACAATTCAAGTGATATAATTTTAAAGAGAAAATAATTGAGAAAATGTTTATGAGCATGGGTTAGGCAGTGGTTTCTAGATTCAAATCCAAAGGCACAAGCAACAAAAGAAAAACAGATAAATTGTACTTCAATGAAACTAAAAACTTTTGTGTGTCTAAGCCTGCTATCAAGTAATGAGAGAAAATATTTGCAAATGATATATTGGAAAAAGGGCCTATATGCAAAATACATAAAGACACTAAAAGCTCAGACTCTACCACTACTCACTATATCCATGTGACAAAACTACACATGTACCCACTGAATCTATACAATTTTTTAATTTATTTTTTATTGTTTGTTATTATAGGGGTACAGATGTTTAGGTTACATATGTTGCCTTGCCCCTACTTCCCCCCAAGTTGAAGTTTCAAGCGTGTCTATCTCTTGCATGGTGCGCATTGCACTCCTTGTGTATGCATATATCCGTCCCCTACTCCCCCTCGCCCCTCCCCCTTCCACCTCCCTCCCTACCCGTCATCCAATAGATGTTATTCTTATATGTACACTTATGTGTTGTTCAGTTAATACCAATTTGATGGTGAGTACATGTGGTTCTTGTTTTTCCATTCTTGGGATACTTCGCTTAGTAGGATGCGTTCCAACCCTATCCAGGAGTATACAAGAGGTGCTATATCACCATTGTTTCTTAAAGCTGGATAGTACTCCATGGTATACATATACCACATTTTATTAATCCACTCATGTATTGATGGACACTTGGGTTGTTTCCACATCTTTGCAATTGTGAATTGTGCTGCTATAAAATTCGGGTGCAGGTGTCTTTTTCATAGAGTGACTTTGGTTCTTTTGGGTAGATGCCCAGAAATGGGATTGCTGGATCAAATGGTAATTCTACTTGTATCTCTTTCACACCCGAATTTTACCACACCTACAAAGAAGAACTGGTGCCCATCCTGCACAAATTATTCCACAACATCGAGAAGGATGGACTCCTCCCGAACACGTTTTATGAAGCCAACATAACTGTGATACCAAAACCAGGAAAGGATGCATCAAAAAAAGAAAACTACAGACCAATTTCCTTGATGAATATAGATCCAAAAATTCTCAACAAGATTCTAGCTAACCGAATCCAGGTGCTTATTAAGAAAATAATCCACCATGACCAAGTGGGCTTCATTCCAGAGATGCAGGGATGGTTCAACATATGCAAATCTATAAATGTAATTCACCACATAAACAGAAGCAAAAGCAAAAACTGTATGATACTCTCAATCGGCGCAGAAAAGGCATTTGACAAAATTCAACACCCTTTTATGATAAGAACACTTAACAAAATAGGCATAGACGGGGCTTACCTAAAAATCATACAAGCCATTTATGACAAACCCACAGCTAAATCTATAAAAATTTTAAAAAATTTATAAAAAAAAGAACAAGTTCAACTCAATATTAAAAAGACAAAAGCATAGTTAAAAATGAGAAAATGTTTGAAGAGAAATTTCTCCAAAAGAGATACCAATAATTTATAAGCACATGAAAAGGTCCTCAAGTCTTTAGAGAAACACAAATTAAAACCATGAGATACCACTTTGTGCCCATGAAAAAGGCTATAATGTAAACAAAAAACAGACAACATTAAGTTTTGCAAAATATGTTGAAATTGCAACCCTCACACAATGCTGGTTGTAATGTAAAATGGCACAGCCACTGTGAAATATGGTTTGACAGTTCTTCAACATGTGAAACATAGAGTTAACTATGTGGCCTGGCAATTCCACTCCTAGGTAAGAGAGTTGAAAACACGTTCACATAAAAACTTGTGACTGTTCATAGCAACATTATTTATAATAGCCAAAAAACGGAAACAACCTAAGTGTTCATCAGCTGATGAAGAGTAAACAAAAGCATTATATTCATGCAACGTGATATTATTCTGCAATTAAAAGGAATAAAGTATTGATATATGCTACAACATGGATGAATCTTGAAAATGTTACACTTACAGAAAGAAGCTAAACACAAAAGGGCAAATATTGTATGATTCCATTTATATGAAATGTCCAGAATAAATAATTCCAGAGATATGGAAAGCATATTAGTAGTTCCTTAGGGTTGGGGTGGGGTATGGATGAGAAATGACTGCACATGGATGCAGAGATTCTTTACCAGGTGATGAAAATGTTTAAAATTAGATATTGATGATAGTCCCCAAACTCTGTAAATACACTGAAAGCCATTGAATGCTATACTTTAAAGTGGTGAATTTTAGTATGTGAATTATATCTCAATAAAGCTGTTATTTTGAAAGATGAGATTAAAATAAATATGAAAGAAATTCTAGTATTTATATTTTGCATCCTTGTAAAAGATTGCTGAAATAGAAGGTCGGTTACATAATAACATTAAAAACAAACTCTGTAGATCACTTTGGGCAGCATAGACATTGGAACACTGTTGATTCTGCTGACCCACGAGCATGGTATGGTTTTCCACCTGTTTACGTCCTCTGCTACTTCCCTCCTCAATGTTTCATAGTTCTCCCTGTAGAGGTGTTTTACCTCCTTAGTTAAATATGTTCCTAGATACTTTATTTTTTTGCTGCTATTGTGAAGGGAATTGAGTCTTTGATTTGGTTCTCAGTATGACTGCTGTTGGCGTATATGAAAGCCTCTGATTTGTGTGTATTGATTTTGTATCTGGAGTCTTTACTGAATTCATTTATCAATTCCAGGAGTCTCTTGGTTGAATCCTTGGGGTTTTCTAGATATAATATCATATCATCAGAAAAGAGTGAGAGTTTGATCTCTTCTGCCCCCATTTAGACACCCTTAATTCTGCTCTCTTGTCTAATTGCTATAGCAAGGACTTCCATGACTATGTTGAATAGATGTGGAGATAGTGGGCAACCTTGCCTGGTTACAGTTCTAAGTGGAAATGCTTTCAGATTTTTATAGTGTTCAAAGATTATACTTTGTATTTCTGTAATATCAGTTGTGATTTCTCCTTTCTCATTTCTAATCGTGCTTATTAAAGTTCTGTCCTTTCTACTTCTAATCAATCTAGCAAGAGGCCTGTCAATTTTGTTTTCTTTTCAAGGAAGCAACTTTTTAAATCACCACCCAGAGGATGGACACGCTTAAAGCTCAGACTTGGGGGTGGGGGGGGGCAAGGGCAACATACATAACCTAAACATCTGTACCCCAATAATATGCTGAAATAAAAAAATTAATCTTCTATATAGTTCTTCTATTATTAATTCCATTTAGTTCTTTTCTGATTTTGGTTATTTCTTTTCCTATGCTGGGTTTAGTATTGGTTTGCTCTTCCTTTTCCAGTTCCTTGAGATGATTTATTAGTTTGTTGGTTTGTGATCTTTCTGTCTTTTGCATGTGGGAATTTAAAGCTATGAATTTTCCTTTCAGGACTTTTTTTGCGGTATCCCACAGATTTTGATAACTTGTGTCCCCATTATCATTTAGTTCAAAGAATCTTTTGATTTCCATCTGAATCTTCCCCTTGACCCAGTGATCATTCAGCAATAGACTGTTCAATTTCCGTGACGTTTTTAGAGATGTATGTTTCTGTGGGAATTGATTTCTAACTTTATTTGACTATGTTCTGAGAAGATACATGGTATAATTTCTAGTTTTCTTATTTTTTATTTTTTTGAGATCTGTTTTGTGGCCTAGGATGTGATCAATTTTAGAGAAAGTTCCATGAGGTGATGAAAAGAATGTATATTCTGTGTTATTTGTGTGGGATGGTCTGTAGATGTCTATTAGGCCCATTTGTTCTAGAGTTCTTTTTAATCCAATGTTTCTTTGATTATTTTATGTTTGGCTGATCTGTCCAGCTCTGTCAATGGGATGCTGAAGTCCCCAGCTATTATAGCATTACTCTTTATCATTTTGCTTAGGTCAAGCAGGATTTGCTTTACATATCTGGGTGCTCCTATGTTAGGTGCATATATGTTTAGAATTGATAAGTCTTCCTGTTGATTTTTTCCCTCCACCACTATAAAGTGACTGTCTTTCTTTACTTTTGTTGCTTTAGATTTTATATTATCTGATATAAGAATAGGTATACCAGTTTTCTTTTGGTTTCCATTTACCTGGAATATTGTTTTTTATCCCTTAACCTTGAGTCTCAATGAGTCCTTGTGGGTTAGAATAATTTTCTGGAGACAGCAGATACTTGACTTATATTTTTTCTATCCATTTAGCCAGCCTATGTCCCTTCAGTGCACGATTCAAGCCATTCACATTGATTTAGAGAATTGGTATCTGGGGTGGATTTCTGTTGATCCTGTTGGGTAGATTCTTATTGTTTTGTTTTACCTCTCAAGACATTGTGGAATCAAGGTTCTGGCCTTTAGCTTTTTGTTGATTTTACACTGGTCAGTGTCTATTGCACTGGTCAATGTATAACGCTGGTCTGAGTACTTCCTGCAGGGCAGTTCTGGTCTTCACAAATTCCATCGGCAATTGCTTGTCTGGGAAAGTCTTTATTTCTCCCTGCTATAAGAAGGTTAGTTTTGCAGGATACAGAATTCTAGGCTGGCCATTATTCTGTTTTAGAAGACTGAGGATGGGTTCTATGTCCCTTCTGGCTTGTAAGGTTTTAGTCGAGAAGTCTACAGTTAGTCTGCTGAGTTTTCCTTTGTAGGTTACCTGCCGTTTTTGTGTTACTGCTTGTAGGAGTGCCTCTTTCATGTTCACTTTGGACAACCTAATAACTATGTGCTGTGTTGATTTCCTTTTGAACATTCAATCCCCCAGGAGTCCTGTGTTCTTCTTGTACCTGGATATAAAGATTTCTAGCTAGTCCAAACGAATTTTCTTCAATTATTCCCTCAAGTAAATTATCCAACCCTTGTGTATTACCTTCTTTGCCAGCAGGGATGCCTATGATGCTTATATTTGGCCTCTTTATACAATCTCATATTTTTTGGGTATGCTTTGTTCATGCATCTTGATTCTGTGTTCTTTCTCTTTAACTCATTTATTTAGCTCATCAGTGTTATCTTCAAACTCTGAGATTCTTTCTTCTGTGTGCTCCAGCTTATTCTTAAGGCTTTCCACTGTGTTTTGTTATTCCTTGAATGCATTTTTCATTTCCAGAATTTCTGTTTGGTTTTTCATTAACATTTTGATTTCTTTAGAGAATTATTCATTCATTTCCTGAATTATTTTTGTGGCATCTTGTGTTGTGTTTCTATTTACTCTTGAATTTCATTGAGCTTTCTTATAATCCATATTCATAATTCTTCATCTGTCATTTTAACTGTTTCATTTAAGTTGGTATCCGTTACTTAGGAGCTATTATTTCTTTGGGGAGGATAACTTTTTGCTCTGATTTTTCGTATTTCCAGAGTTCTTTTTTTGATTATTTCTCATCTGGCCTCTTGGTCGAGATCTGGTAGTGTAGGGCTGGTTTATGGCTCTTTCTCCGAGTAGCCAAGGGTCATTCCTAGACAGTGACAGGGAGAGGAACGCTGGTCCTATATTGCCTTAGGGGTGTTTTAGCAAGTTTGAGGAACCTTTTGGGTTACCTCTCACCTGTTGTCTTCACCTCTTCCTAATGGAGTGTAGTGAATTTCGTCCCCTGGCTTAAGCTCCAAGCTGGTGGATTATACTTGTGGGAACAAATCCTCCACTCCCTAATAGCTTGAGATGGAAGGCACTATGTTTAGCTATGGAGTTGTTCCTGCTATCATTGATTGTAGTTTGCATGGAGGGGTCAGTTTCTGAGGTAATCTATTTCGCCCTTGGTAGGCTGTGGTCCCCCAGGTTGGGTATATGAATGCCGCAAGCTTTGTGAGGCACCTTATAGCTCCCAAGTTGCTCGAACCCTGCTCCCCACTGAGGTGGTGGGAAGAGCAAGATAGATTATAGCTGGGGTGTGAGAGCCTGGGTGTGTGAGCCTCTATGGGACTCAGAGGTTGCTTATCCAGCCGCTAGGGGGAGCCGCTGATATGAAGTTGAAGGCTATCTCTCCAAGCCTGGATGGCTGCTCCTGATGGGTGGAGCCTACTCATATGATTGCTGAGGACTCTAGCCAGGCTTTTTCCATCCCTATCCACAAAACTGGGCACTTTCCTCTCCGATTGGTCCACTTGTGTTTCCTCTTCACCCAAGATGGACTCTTGAGCTTACCCACAGTTCGTGAGTCTGGCCCACTTGCATGCATTGCCACATGATGCTGACAGATACGGGAATCTCCAATTGTACACCCCTTTTCCACCACTAGATCTCAAGGCAAGGTGGGTGGGCCTCTCTATCCCCAGAAGACTCTGCCAGGGGGATGCTCCTACCAGGGAAATAGTGACAACTCAAGAAAATCTTGAATTAAGCTGAACTCTGTATTAAAGTGCGTGGTGATGCGGGCAGCTGCTCATATTCAGCCTGAGGCACCTGAGGCACTCAGTTGCCATAGGAACCAGTACTTATGCAAATTGAGTCTCAGTAGTTGAGCAAACTCCAGTACAGTGGCTCTCTGGGGGAGGGGGGCTGGAGAACATTTACAGACCCCTGTTTTTCTGTGTTCTTCCACACCCTTCCAATGGGCATGGATTCTCACTTGCTGCCCAACTCTGAAACCAGGACCTCTCCCTCACACCTCCACATCCTGCCACCTGTACCATCAGCAGGAGGATGCACCAAACGCCTGTGGTCAGGAAGATCACAAACTGAGGCTGCCCTGCCAACTCAGGGCAGAAACACTCCCCTGGCACTGAAAGGGGGTCACTCAGCACAGAGAACCCCAGTGGCTCCTATGGTTGGGGGGAGGGGCTGCGGTCCTCACTCACCTCTCTCAATCTGGGGAGGGGGAGAGCCGTGGTCCACCATCTTCCTCTCCGAGCCACGGCTGCAGCACCACAACCACCCTCCTTTCCGACACACAGTGGTGTCTACGCTGTGTGAGGCAGGCTTGGTTGGGAGCGCACTCTCATTGCCTGAGGCAGGCTCAGTCACTCAGAGCAAGGTGCTTTTGCAGTTGCTATGGGGTGGCTGCAGCCCCATTGCTATGAGCGGTTTGAGCCAAAATTACTTCCTGGGATTCCAGGAGTGGAGGAAGTGCAGAGGAGGAGGCATCTAGATGCAGGATACCTGCTCACTTGTCTCTCGAGGCACACCCCCATGGGATGAGAGCCCTCTGTCCGGTTGCAAGCCTGAGGTACCTGGGTGGGGGAGAGGGAAAAACCCTTACCCTTTCCCTGGGTTCCAGAACTCCCTTGGTTTGATTTGCATGATTTCTCCCTTCTATCCTCCTTGGGCTGCTCACTTCCTACTGGTGGTGCCCTCAGACTCCACTGGTGTCAGTTCCTGTGGCCTACTGTTGATCAGCAATCACCCTCCACTCCCCTCAGTCCAACCTTCAACTCCTTTGCCAGGAAGGCCTGACAAGCCTTGACTCTAGTCAGCCATCTTGAAGTCTCCCCAAGGGTTATTTTTGGAGTGATGAAAATGTCCTGGAATTATTTGTTTCAGAACATAATTTTTTGCAATAATTATGCCACACGACTCCATGAATATGTGAAAAATCACTGAACCATACTTTCAAATGATGGATTTTATCATAGGTGATGTGGAATCAATCCAAGTGCCCATCAATTCCTGAGTGGATTAGTAAAATGGGGTATATGTATACTATGGAGTACTATTCAGCCATAAAAAGATGAATGAATAACTCTTGCAACAATATGAATGGAATTGGAGATCATTCTCCTAAGTAAAATATCTCAAGAATGGAAAAACAAACACCACATATACTAACTATTAAATTGGAACTAACCAATGTGCACACATGTGCACAAAGGGAAGTAAAACTCAGTGGAAATCAACCAGGTGGGAGAGGGGAGGAGGGGAGGGCCAAAAATCTACCTAATGGGTACAATGAACACATTTTAGGCGATGGGCACACCTGTAGCTGGAACTCAAGCATTACAAAAACAATTCATTTAACCTAAAACATTCGTACCCCCTTAATATTTTGAAATAAAATACAGTAGGAAAAAAGTTCAGCAGGTATTTTTATATAAATTGATAAACTGATTCTAAAATGTGTATGGAAATACAAAGGATATAGACTAGCAAAAAGAATTTTGAAAAAAGAACAAAGTTTAATGATTTACATAACCTAACTTCAAGATTTATTATAAAGCTATAGCAATAAAGAAAGTGTGCTATTGGCATAAAGATAGATATCTAAATCAGTGGAACAGAAGAAAGAGTAGAGAAATAGACCCATCCATATGGTAAACTGATTTTAGACCAAAGTGCTACAGGAATTTAATGGGGGAAAGGATAATCTTTTCAATAAATTATGCTAAGAAAATTGGATATATATATATATGTATGTGTGTGTGTGTGTGTGCGTGTGTGTGTATATATGTATATATATGCATATATATAATATATACATGTAAACTTCAACCTCATACAAAAGCAACTTGAAACAACACTAAATGTGAGAGCAAGAACTATAAAACTTCCAGAAGAAAACATAGGAGAAAATCTGACTGACTTTGAGAAAATGTTTCTTAAATAGGATACAGAAAGTTCAAACTACAAAAAAAATGATAAACTACAATTCACAAAATTAAAAAATTTTGCTTTTCAGAAGATATATTATGAAAATGAAGAGACAAATCACAGACTGTGAGAATATATTTGCAAACCCTACACATGATAAAGGATGTGTGTTTAGAATATAAGAAGAAAATTTACAACTCCAAGAAAGCTAAACAACTCAATAAAAATGGAGAAAAGATTTGAACAAACGCTTCAGCAAGGAAGATGTACCAATGGCAAGCAAGCACATGGAAAAATGTTTTACATTATTAATTACTAAAGACATTCAAATTAAAACCACAATAAGATATCTTTGCTTCAGATTGCTTTGGCTATTCAGGCTCTTTTTGGGTTCCAAATGAAGGTTAGGATTATTTTTTCTAGATTTTTGAAGGAGGATATTGGTATTTTGATGGGAATTGCATTGAATCTATACATCGTCTTAGGCAGAATGGACATTTTAATGATGTTGATTCTACCAATCCATGAACATGGGACATTTTTCCATTTGTTGGTGTCATCTAGGATTTCTTTAGTCAGTGTTTTGTAGTTCTACTCGTAGAGATCTTTCACTGCCCTGATTAAATATATTTCTAAGTATTATATTTTCATTGTACCTATTGTAAATGGTATTGAATCCTTGATTTGACTCTTAGCTTGACTCTTATTAGTATATAGAAGTATTACTGATTTATGTACATTGATTTTGTAATTTATTTATCAATTCCAGGAGAAGTCCCAGACAGAGCAATTAGGCAAGGAAAAGAAATAAAGATCACCCTAATAAGGAAAGAGGAGATCAAACTATCCCTGTTTGCCAATGATATAATCCTGTATCCAGAAAACTCTAAAGATTCCATCAAAAGAAACAGGGTAATTTTTTAAAATTGTAATTGATATCCTCAGATATGTCAAGAAACTATTGCATCCACAAATTATTATTATTATCATGCAAATTATTACATGCTGTTCTGGGAAAGGAGCATCTAAACAAAAAAGTATACCTTCGAATGAAAAATAAGATCACTTAAAAAATCATTTGAAGGGTTTAAGAATACAGTGATAATGGGTGGAGATTGATTTCATGACCTTAAAATTGAGAAAATCATATATACCACAAAGAAAAGATAAAAAGATGAAAACTATGAAATGAAAATTGAGATATGTGAATGCATAGTCCAGAAGGATCAATATACCTCTAAGAGGAGTTATAAAGATAAAGGGCAAAGAAAATAAAGCACAGCAAATAATCAAAGAAACAACAAAAGATAATTTCCCTGGGTTTCCCAAAAGCATACGTTTGCAGGTAGAAAGGGACCAACAATTATTGAGTAGAATAATAATAACAAAAGAAACCAAAACCTTTACCTGGACACTTCTTTATTAAATTTAAGAAGTATAGTGAAAAAAACTAAAAGTTTCCAGGTTAGGGAGAATAAAAACAGCTTATATACAAAAGGAATGAAAATTCATTTGGAATCTGTTAATAACTTCACTAGTAAAACACTGCATGTCAGAGGGCCATGGCATCACATCTGTACATTTTTGTGGAAAAATTATTTTGAATTTCGAATCAATCTCCAACCAAACTAACATTGAAAAATGAGGGTAGATTAAAGAAGTTTTCAGATATACAAGCATCAGAAATGTTAGGGTCCTTTGAGTAAAATAATTACTTGAAAACAAAAACCAAGAAAGAAGAAAATGTGAATAGAAGAAACAATAATAAATACAAAAGCCAATAAAAATTATAGTAAGTTTCAATAATGTTAAAATGTTCATAAGAGTTTCAAACTTAAGTCACAGATTATTATAATATGAGAGGGATAGAGACAAAGTGAGAGCATGTCCAATTGTTTTAAATTCTAGGCTTTGATAGAAAATATAAATTTAAATATGCAATAAATATTTAAAGGTAATGGTTAACAAAAAGTTTACCTGTAACTTTTAATTCACTGGGAGAACAGAGAAATCTTGATCAATTCAACAAAAGGCAAGAAAAGAGAACAGGGGTGTGAGTGTATGAATGTATGTGTGTGTGCATGCACACTATTTACATGAAGGAGAACAAAAAGAGCACAGTAAATAGAAAACAGAAAAAGGCAGCATCTTTTAATAAAGGATAAAAAGGTTTGAAAACAAAGAGTAACAATATATATCTTAGATAAGTACTAGAATGAAGAAAAGAATAGAACAGGTAGAGGAACTCAAGTATTCAAGCATTATTAATATCAGACAATATTAATATCACACACAATAGAATTCAAGGTGAAATACGTTTAAATTGGACAAAGAGGAGAATTTTATATTGTAAAAGGAACAATGCTCGAGGAAGCTGTAATAGACATGATTCTCTATTCACATAATGATGTAGTTTTAAAATCTACAAGCGAAGCTGTTAGAAATTCAAGGAACAATGAACTTATCCAAAGACATAGGAGA
This sequence comes from Indri indri, assembly GCA_004363605.1. Taxonomy (NCBI): domain Eukaryota; kingdom Metazoa; phylum Chordata; class Mammalia; order Primates; family Indriidae; genus Indri; species Indri indri. The sequence continues at coordinate 43,838 of RJWJ010004588.1, forward strand.
GATCATGATAAAAGCCTCTCAGAGATACAAAGGACTACAATTTGATGAAATGAGGAATGAGTATCAAAGGATCAAACAAATATGCATCCATACAATTGGAAAATAAATATTTACTTTGCAATTATTTTTTCAACTTCCTAAATTAAAATCTTAATTTATTTTGCACTTTTTCTTCATTTCTAATAATTTAAGGCTGAAAATTTTCCTCAGTGTTACTTTTCCTATATAACATGGGTTTTGACATGTAATGTTTTTGTTGTCATTTCTAATAGATTAAAAAACTAAAGAGAAAGAAAAACTGAAGACAAGGTGCCAAGATATTAATAGTGGTTATTCCAGGAGATTATAGGTTATTTTTTTCCATTTAGTTTATTTTTTTTCTGTTTCCTGGCTAGTATTACCTTTTTATTAAAGTGGTTAAATCAAGAGTTTTTGTAAAAATATTGCCATAAGTTGCTCTCTTTGATGGAACGGAGGGCAATTTATTTGTAGGAAAAGTATTTTAATTTATCTTTTCTATTTTTCTGTACTTTTTTTTTAACATAACAAATTCATTTAATAAAATTTTATATGACATGGAAGCCTTGATAAATGAAGACCCAAAGACCCAGGGAAAACTATTTTTATGCTTAGTTTTGACAAAGAATGAACCGCCATGTAGAAATGGGACTGAACAGAGGGTATGATCTAACTGAGGGGGGAACCCTATAAGACCTGTCTGTTCAGAGTCTTCTTGGCCTCTTTGTGTAGCATTTTTTTAATTAATTTATTTATTTTTTATTTATTTATTTTTATAGTGCATATATTTTCACAAATAGTTGAAAAAATAAAAGATAAATAAAGATAAATAAAAAACTTCTTTTAATGAAAGAAGTTTAATAAGAGTAAGAAATTCATAGTTACTCTATATGTTGGTAGATGATGTCTAGAAAAGAATAAGATTCATTGTGGATTAATCTTACAAATATAATGGTAAGGGGGAAATTAAGTCACAAAAGAGTATGTACTGTATGATTCTTTTTATATAAAGTTCAAAACAGGCAAAACTAATCTATATCAGACAGCAAACTTTTTATGTAAAGAGCCATATAGTTATTTCTTTTCTTCTACTGGTATTGGAAGTGGTTTGCTCTTCCTTTTCCAATTCTTGAGTTTATTTATTAGGTTGTCAATTTTTAAACTTTCTGTTTTTTGGGTGTGAGCATTTGTTGCTATTAGTTTTCCTCTCAGATATGCTTTTGCTGTATCCCACAGGGTTCGATAACTTGTTTCTCCATTATCATTTAGTTCGAAGAAGTTCTTGATTTTCCTCTGTATTTCCTCCTTGACCCAATAGTTAGTCAACAATAGATTGTTTAATTTCCATGACTTTGTGAGGTGGTGAGTATTTCTGTTGGAGTTGAACTCTAATTTTTTATACCACTATGGTCCAAGAAAGTACACAGCATAATTTCTATTTTTCTGAATTTGTTGAGGTCTGATTTGTGGCCTAGTATGTGATCAATTTTGGCGAACGTTCCATGGGCTGATGAGAAGAATGTAAATTTGGCTTTATTTGGATGGAATGTTCTGTAGAGATCTATCAGACCCTTTTGTTCTAGAGTTCTGTTTAAGTCCATTATTTCTTTGCTTATTTTATGTTTGGAAGATCTGCCCAGTTCATTCAGTGGAGTGTTGAAGTCCCCTGCTACTATGGCATTGTTGTTTATCAAGCTATTTAGATCAGACAAGGTTTGCTTTATGTAACTGGGTGCTCCTGCATTAGGCACATAAATATTAAGAATTGTTGACTCTTCTTGTTGGATCTTCCCTTTAACCATTATGTAGTGGCCATCTCTGTCCTTTTTTACTTTTGCTATTTTAAAGTTTATGTTATCTGAAAATAGTATAGCTACCCCTGCTTTCTTTTGACTTCCATTTGCCTGGATGATAGTTTTCCATCCCTTGACCTTTAGTCTGAAGGCATCTTTGTGGGTTAGATGAGTTTCCTGCAGACAGCAGATACTAGGCTTGTGGATTTTCAGCAAAACTATGGAGATAGGAAAATGATCAGTGGTTGCCTGGGCTTGGGGGGAAAGGAGGGATGAATAGGCAGAGCACAGAGGATTTTTAGGGCAGTGAAACTCCTCTGTATGATCCTATAATGATAGATACATGTCATTGTACATTAGTAAAAATCCACAGAATGTACACTAAGAATGAATCCCAATGTGAGCTATGGTCTTGGGATGATGATGATGTGTCAACATAGGTTCATAATTGTAATAAATGTATCATTCTGGTGGGGGATATTGATAATGGGGGAGGCTGTGTGTGTGGTTGGGGGTGGGGGGTAAATGGAAATCTTTGTACCTTCTGCTCTGAACCCAAAATTACTCTAAAAAAGAAGCGTTTTTTAAAATGGGTGGTTCCTTTTAAATTGGCATACTATGAACTTTCAATGCCAACAGATTTGCTGTGTCTGATTCTAGTTTTCATTGAAAAAAATGACCAGATTTTCTCTTTTATCATAAATATCTGCAACAAATTGGCATTGCCATCAAAAAATAAAATACAAAGTTTTATTTACTGAGTTATAATATTTTAAGATTTCTATTTTTAATATTAATGCCGTTTCCTCCATTCTTCTTCTCTAATCTTTGTAACTCTCCTCTATATATTATTCAGTTTTAATGCTGGTAGGATTCTGAGTTAATGATAGTAACAAATATAAAAGGGCAGATAAGAGAAAAAAAGACAACTAGGATTATAATAATCAAATTTTAAACATGAAAATTGACTCACAGTAGACTGTATATGTGAATGAATTGTACTTTTACATCATAAATAGGTAACCCCTGATAAGCTCAATGATCTATTCAAAGTTTCTACCTGGTTCACTGTACTCTGGTTCACTCTGGCTTTGGATGGTCAAAATCTCTGTGGAGCTGCATTTCACATCCTCAATGTCAACTGCATGTTTGGTAGTAAGATCTGAAAAAAAAGTGAAGAAACTCTACTACCAGCAAAAGTACCATTAAATTAGTTTAAAAAAAAAAAAGAGCCATATAGTACACATTTCAAGTTTTACAGGCCTTACAGGCTCTGTTGCAACTACTCAACTCTGCTGTTGTAGTCCATAAGCATCTGCTGGCAATACATAAATGAATGGGCATCATTGTGCTCCAATAAAACTCTATTTACAAAAATAAGGGGTAGGTAGGATTAGGCTCATAGCCACAGTTTGATGACTCCTGTTATGAATTGTTTAGGGATGCGTACATATGTGTAGGACTGCAAAGAAAAGCAAGAAAAATGTTACTGCAACAGCCACCTCATGGTTACCCTAGGGGAGAGGAAAGGTTTACAATTGGCCAGGGATACACAGGGACAGTCTAGGTGACGGTAATGTTTTATTTATTAACTTCAGTGGTTATTACATGGTTCATTATACAAACATTTGTATACTTTACATATATGTTTTCTGCCCCTTTCTGTACACTATATTTTACATTAAAATATTGATTAAAAATAAATGTATTAAGAACTGACTGGAAAGAAAAAATGACCCTACCAATACAAATATACAAAAAAAGAATTCCTTATGTGCTATTGTTTGGTATGGTTAAAAAGCCCCACCACTTGATACTCCCTTTTACTAGGGCCCATAATAAGATTCTCATTTAAAATTTTGTAAGAAAAACATATATACAAGTAATTGGGAGGGAAAGAACTTCTCTTAAGACACCATCTCTTTGGGTCTCTGTGAAAGACAAGCTTTGGGGTCAACCACATCTCAGTTCAAATCTGGGCCCTGCCATTTATTAACTAGGGGAACTTGGGCAAAGGAACCTAACCCCATTGAATCTTAGTTTCCACATTTGCAAAATGGAGCAAATAATACCTACCTTTTAAAATTGCTAAGCTAAAAACGATGATGGATAAATAGATATGCTAGCACAGTGCTTACCCTTTCATGGATCACATTTCTGAGAACTCTATTCCTAGTCACTTATTTCTTTATCAGGGTTATTAAATTCTATGAACATTTACTGAACACATGCTATGTGCCTGCCAGACAATGGCCTAGATGTGGGTGGACCTCCAAGTCATTGTCCACCAGAAACTCACAGCCTAGCAGAGGAGACCAATATGTTGAAAATCCACTCTGGTAACCCTAAAAAAAGATGTTACAGGTTGGAGTCCCTGAAAAGCACAGTTGGAGATTAGCATGCAGGAGGTATATTAGGAGTACTCTTGAGATCAACACCTGTAGAAGGGAAGGGAAGAAAGCAGGCTTGGGCAGAGAGAACCAAACTGCATCTGAAACTGGAATGATTCTTCAGAATTGTCCTGAGTTGGGGTAAGGTGGCCAGGCCTTTATATCCTAGTATTTCTCATTCATTGGAGGCATATCTCCTAGCCCTCTCCCTAGAGAGGGGACATGACCTTGAGCAAGGCAGCTTTCTTTAACTGAGGAAATCCCTGATGGAGGCTGATAGCTGAGGTCCATAGTCCACTGTCATTGCCAGCAAATGGAGATAGAAATTCTTCATTCAGTCCTGTAGGAAGACTGGGAATCTCATTAAAGACCACCACAGAAGTTCCAATTGTTGTTGGATTATCCTTTCTGTGTGCCTGTATTTGTTCTTGCTAAATATATCAAAAACCCCTCAAGAATTCTGCAAGCAAGAGAATCTCAATAAAATCCTGTATGCCAAGGAATCCTGCAACAATTTTGAGCTTGGGGAAAAAAGGTGCAACAGATGAAGCAGCTATTTTTTCCCTACTTGTTTTTCTTCTTTATTATGATTTCTGTCCATCATTTCAAATGTCTTTAATTAATGATACATTTTATTGGACTTCTTCCTGCAAGCTTTTAAGGCAGAGGGCATATTTCTAAAAATCAAAGAGCTAAATAATAAATAAAGGGCTGAGCAGTAAAGTGATCCTCAGATGAAAGATTAGAAATCTAAACCCAAAGGAGAAAATGGGCCAGCTCATCATGGTTGCCAGCTGAGAGGCAGGCCTCATGCACAGATGGCTGTATCTCAATTCCTCATGTCAGAAGCCCTTAGTAATAGTCCTACCTGCCCACATTGTGGTCTTAAATCCAGAGCACCTTAAGAAGCAGCCAACTTGGCTGCAGTACAATGATCCAAGCACTTTTATGGTCTGAACAAGGTTCTGTTTTCCACCCACCTAGATCCATAAAGTGACTTTTTAGCCTTTCAGCTTCTGAGAGCCAGAAGAGGCTGAGAGTAGGGAGAGGACTTAGTTGAAAGGCTCAGAAAATTTGTTTAAGTTCAACAAACATTCTCTGAGTACTTGCTCTGTGCTAGGCCCTATGTTGGGCCTTGGGAAGATAAAACAAGCATACTTCCTTCCTTCTAGCAGTTTCTAATCTGTAGGGAAGACTGTCAGAAAATCAGACAATTATATTAATAATACCAACTGTGGTGGGGAGCTCAATAGAGAGTGGTAATATAGAACCTAAAGATTTAGGAGATAGAATTGTGAGGACTTGAGACCAGTTAGGAAGATTTTGCCACAGACCAAGTGAGGATCAATAAACTTAAATACTGATGGAAATATAGTCCTTTCTCTGTTCACTTAGGTATGATCAACAACATATGGTTGCCTCTACCTGAGGCAGGGCCATCTTTAATCTAATTTGCATAAAGTGCTAAATCGTGCATTTAAAAAAGTCAGGTTCTGTACAGATTCCTTCAGCTGCTCTGGATATTTAATGAGATGAGAAGGGGAGAGGAGATGGGGAGGCAGTGATGGGAAGGGAGGCTAGGGAAGTATTAATAGTTGAGCAGAAGTTCAATTTTGAAGGACTTTGTAATATATACAACTATTGGACAGCTATAAAAGGGTTTTGATAAAGAAAATGACATGCTCATATCTTTTTCAAATTAAACTTTTTATTTTGAGATAATTGTGGATTCACATGAAATTATAAGAAATAATACAGATAATAATAATACAAATAATACAAATAATGCAAATAATAATCATGCATACCCTTTACTGAGTTTTTCCAATGGTAACATCTTGCAAAACTTTAATACAATATCACAAACAGGATGTTGACTTTGATACAGTAAAGATAGAAGCACGGATCCCTCACATTGCCCTTTTTTTAGATAAATCCATTTCCCTCTGGCCCCCACCCCCTCCTTAGCCTCTGCTGACAGCTAATCTGTTCACCATTTGTATAATTTTGCCATTTAAACAATGTTATATAATGGAATTATACACTATGTAACCATTAGAGATTGGCTTTTTTTCTCTCATGACAATTGTCTGAAGAGTCATCCAGGATGTTGCATATATCACTAGTTCATTCCTCTTTATTGTTGAGTAATACTCTGTGGTATGGATGCACCACAGTTTATTGAGTCACAAATTGATGGACATTTGGATTGTTTAGATTTTTTACTATTTTGAATAATGTTTCTATAAACATGGTGTATGAATTTTTTTTTAGCATAAGTTTCCGTTTCTCTGGGATTGATGCCTAAGAGTATAACTGTTGAGTCATACGACGGTTGCAAATTTAGCACTTTAGCAAACTACCAAAATATTTTCCAGAGCATTTGTACCATTTTAAGTTATCACCAGCAATGCATGAGTGATTCAGTATTTTGCATCTTCACCAGCATTTGGTATTGTCACTAATTTTTGTTTTAGCCATTCTGGTAGGTCTAAACTGATACTTCATGGTGATCTTAATTTGCATTTCCCTATTAACTAGGGATGTTGGAAATCTTTTCATAGATTTGGCATTTTGGGTGAAAGTTGTGTTTATGTCTTTTGCCTATTTTCTAATTGGATTATTTGTTTCGTTACTGTTGAGTTTTAAGAGTTCTTTATATATTTTATATATGAGGCTCTCTTAGTCTGTTCAGGCTGCAAGAACAAAAGTTACATAGACTGGGTGGATTAAATGACAAAAATTTATTTCTCACAGTTCTGAAGGCTGGGAAGTCTAAGATCAAGTTGCTGCTCAGATCTGGTGTCTGGTGATGGCACTCTTTCTGGTTTGGAGATAACCATCTTCTCATTGTAGCCTCACAAGACAAAGACAGAAGAGAGCAATCCCATGTCTCTTCCTCATTTATAAGTACATTAATCCTATCATGAGGATGTAGCCCTCTTGGCCTAACTACCTCCCAAAGGCCTCACATCCAATTACCATCACATTGGGGATCAGGATTTCAACATATGAATTTTGGGGGGACACAAACATTCAGTCTATAGCAGAGACCTTTGTCAAATATGTGGTTTACACATTTTTTTTCCCAGTATGTATCTTGGCTTTTCATAATCTTAACAGGAGTCTTGAGCACACCAAAAGTTTTTGTTTATTTATTTGTTATTTTAATTTTGATGAAATCCAGTGTATTACTTTTTTCCTTTGTGGAGTATGATTTGATGCCATACCTAAAACATTAACAAATTCTAGGTCCCAGAGATTTTCTTCTATGTTATCTTCTAAAAGTTTCATAGTATTATGCTTTAGATTTAAGTCTGTGATTCATTTTGAATTAATTTTGTATGAAGTGTGAAGTCAAGGTTCTTTTTATGCCTATTGACGTCCATTTTTTTTTCCTGTACCATGTGTTGAAAAAAACCATCCTTCCTTAATTCCCTTTGCACCTCTGTCAAAAATCAGTTGGCTGTATTTGTGTGTGTCTATTTCTGGGTCTTATGTTCTGTTCCATTCATTTATCTGTTTATTCTTTTGCTGATATCACACAGTCTTGATTATTGTAGCTCTATAAAGTTTTGAAATTAGGTACACTGATTCTTCTCACTTTATTCTCCTTTTTCAAAATCAGATTAACTATTATAGTTCCTTTGGCTTTCCATATAAATTTCAGAATTATCTTGTCTACATCTACAAAAACCTTGCTGGAATTTTGACAGGAATTGCAATAAACCTATAGATCATTTGTTGAGAATTCACACCTTCTGTCTGTTCACTCTTCCAACACAAATATGGCATGCCTCTGAATTTATTCAAATAATCATTGATTTCTTCCTCAGAGTTTAACGTGTGTTTTGTTAGCTTTATACCTAAATATTTCAATTTTTGAATAATTGTAAATGGTATTGTAGCTTTAATTTCTGTGTTCACGTGCTCATTGCCAATATATGGGATATAACGGATATTTTTATAGTTCAACCTTTTTTTTTTTTTGGCAACTCTTCTCCTTGCCTATATATCGATCTTGTATCTTTTTTTAATTTTTATTTCAGGGTATTACGAGGGTACAAACATTTTGGTTACATTTTATGTCTTTGCCTCACCCAAGGGAGGGTTACAGGCAAGCCCTTCCCCTCTACAATGCTCACCATGTCCTCGAGTTGTGAGTTTACCTCCCCAACCCTCTAATCGCTGGAGAGTATTTCTGCCATGTGAGCACATAGTGTTAATCAGTTAGTGCCAATTTGACAGCGAGTACATGTGGAGCCTATTCTTACATTTGTGATACCTCATTTCAGAGGATGGGCTCAAGCTCTATCCAGGAAAATATAAGAGGTGCCAGATCACCATCGTTTCTTATTATTGAGTAATATTCCATTTGTATACATATACCAAATTTTAGTAATCCACTCATGAATTCACGGGCACTTGGGTTTTTTCCACATCCTTGCAATAGTGAATTGTGCTGCCACAAACATTCGGGTGCAGATGTCTTTGTTACAGAATGTCCTCTGCTCTTTTGGGTAGATGCCTAATAGTGCTATTGCTGGATTGAATGATATTTCTATTTTTAGCTCTCTGAGTTATCTCCAAATTCTTTTCCACAGAGGTTACACTAATCTGCAGTCCCACCAGCAGTGTAAGACAGCAGGGTTTAATCTGGGTTCCAGGGAATGGCCTGTACTCCAGAGAGAAACCAAACCATTGAACTGGACTGCCGAAGAGTGAAAGCTGATCCCTGGGGAATGGTGGGTGGCTGGAGGGAGTGGAGGAAACAATGGAGCAAAGACACTAAGGAATCCTGGTGGAAGAAGAACAGAGAAACACAGGAACCAGTTTGTATGTGTATGTGTGTGTATGCTTTTATTAATTTTTGCATTAAAATTTCATTCCAATATTTTAAAAAAAAGAAGAGTGTTCCTGTCTCTTCACATCTTCGCCAGCATTTGCTGTTTTGGGATTTTTTGATAGAGGCCAATCTCACTGGGGTTAGGTGATATCTCATTGTGGTTTTGATTTGCATTTCCCTAATGGTTAGAGATGTTAAGCATTTTTTATATGTTTGCTGGCCATTATTCTGTCTTCTCTTGAAAAGTTTCTGTTCGTGTCCTTTGCCCATTTATTGATGGGGTTGTTTGAGTTTTTCTTGTTGATCTTTTAAAGTTCTAGGTAGATTCTTGTTATCAGCCCTGTATTGGATGTGTAGAGAGTAAACATTTTCTCCCATTCTGTAGGCTGTCTATTCACTCTAATGATAGTTTCCTTGGCTGTGTGAAAGCTTTTTAATTTAATCAGATCCCATTTATTTATTTTTGTTGCTGCGGTGATTGCTTTGGGGGTCCTCTTCAAAAGTTCTTTGCCTAGGCCAATGTCTGAAAGGGCCTTCCCAACATCTTCTTCTAGAATTCTTAAGGTTTCATGCCTTAGATTTCACTCTGTTATCCATCTTGAATTGATTTTTATGAGAGGTGAGAGGTGGGAATCCAGTTTCATTCTTCTGCATGTAGCTATCCGGTTTTCCTGGCACCATTTACTGAAAAGAGATTCTTTTCCCCAGTGTATATTTTCTCACTAAGTTCTGAGAGTTTTTGTGTTTTACAAATTTTGATCTGTTGTATTTTAATTTTCATTCAGTGAAATGCATTGTTTAATTTCTCTTGAGATTTCCTCTCTGACCCATGTATTATTTGGAAGTGTGCTGCTTAGTATCCAAATGTTTGGAGATTTTCCTGTTATCTTTCTGTTATTGATTTCTGGTTTGATTCCATTGTGATCATAAAACCTATTCTATATGATTTAAATTATTTTAAATTTGTTTAGGTTTGCTTTGGGCGTAGGATATGGTCTATTTTTATATACATTCCCAGGGCATTGATTAAATCAACCTCTTGGTTGATGTTGTTGTTTAATTCTTCTATCTTTGCTGATTTTCTTTCTAGCTGTCCTGTCAATTGATGAGAGAGGGGCATTAAAGTCTCCAATTATAACTCTTTTTAAATTCAGGATATTATGGGGGTACAAACATTTTGGTTACATGAAATGCATTTGCCTTGCTCAAGCCAGGGCCACAAGCATGTCCTTCCCCCATACAGTGTGCCCCATCCCCATTAGCTGTGGGTTTACCCACCCCACCCGCTCTAGCACCCACCCTCACCCCCCTACCTGACCAGCATGCATGTGAGCACCTTAGTGTTGATCAATCCAATTATAACTTTGGTTTGTTTATTTCTCCTTTCAGTTATATTAATTTTTGCTTCACATATTTTGAACCTTTCTTGTTTGTGAAATACTTATTTAAGATTGCTATATCTTTTTTGCAGATTGACTATTTTATCAGTATATACAATTTCATGTCTCTGCCAATTTTTTAGTCCTTATCTACTTTATCTAATATTAATATAGTCACTCTTGCTTCCTTTTTATAAATATGTTCATTATATATCTTTTTATATGCTTTTGATTTCATGCTGCTTCTATCATTATATTTCAAGTGAGTTTCTTATAGACAGAACGAGTTGGGTCATGTTTGTTTAATCCACTGTCAACCCCTGTCTTTTAAATTTAAATGGTATATATCAACCATTTACATTTAATTGTAATTATTACTATATTAGGGCTCAAATCTGCTGCTTCACTTTTGGTTTTCACTTTGTTTTTTTCTGTTTTTGTTCTCTGTTTCCTTTTCTCTTCCTTTCTTTGGGTTACATGAACATATTGCAGAATGCTACATTGAATTATACAGAGTGAGTGTATCTCTTTGTGTAGTTTTTGTTTGTTTTTGCCATCTTCTTTATTCATTTTTTAAAATTTCAGAATAGTACAGGAGTACAAACACTTTGGTTGCATATATTGCCTTTGCACCACCCAAGTCAGAGCTACAAACATGCCCATCCCCCAGACACCACGCACCATACCCACTAGTTGTGAATTTACCCATCCCCTCCACTCTCCTCCCACCTGCCCAGCACCCAATGAATGTTATTTCCATGTGTGCACATAAGTGTTGATCGGTTAGTACCAATTTGATGATGAGTACATGTGGTGCTTGTTTTTCCATTCTTGTGATACTTCACTTAGAAGAATGGGCTGAACTCCATCCAGGACAGTACAAGGGTGTATTAGTTCATCATTTTTTATGGCTGAGTAGTATTCCATGGTATACATATGCCACATTTTATTAATTCACTCATGTATTGATGGGCACTTGGGTTGTTTCCTCATCTTTGTAATTGTGAATTGTGCTGCTATAAACATTCGAGCACAGAATTTATGAAAAAGACCCCAAAGGCAATCACAGCAACAACAAAAAGAAATAAATGGGACCTGATCATATTAAAAACTGCTACACAGCCAAGGAAACTATCATCAGAACAAATAGATATCCTACGGAATGGGCGAAAATATTCGAATGCTACACATCTAATAAACGGCTGATAACTTGAATCTATATAGAACTCAGGAAAATCAACAAGAAAAAAATCAACCAACTCCATTAAAAACTGAGCAAAGGACATGAACAGAAACTTTTCAAAAGACAGACTAATGGCCAAGAAACATGAAAAAATGCTCAACATCTCTAATCATCAGGGAAATGCAAATCAAAACCATAATGAGATATCACTTAACTCCAATGAGAATGGCCTTTATCACAAAGTCCCAAAACAACAAGTGTTGGTGTGGATGCAGAGAGATAGGAACACTCATACACTGCTGGTGAGACTGAAAACTAGTACAACCTCCAAAGGAAAGTAATATGGAGATACCTCAAAGCGATAAAAGTAGAACTATCATTTGATTCGGCAATCCCACTACTGGACATCTGCCCCAAGGAAAAAAAGACATTCTATAATAAAGTCATCTATATGGTTATTCTAGGTATTACATTATGCACACACACAAACACACACATGCACAATTTGTCACAATCTGCTGGTGTCATTGCGTTACCAGTTTTTTTTTCCCATTAGGACCACATCAGAGCCACATTAGACAGTATAATTTTTGTCTAAATCATCAAACATAGTTTTTAAATCTGACGAGAAGTATGGTCTATTGTATTTACTCGTATTTTTGATTGCCATGCTTTTCTTCTTTCTGATGTCCCAAGGTTTCTTCTTTAACCAGTTTTTTCTGTTAAGAGAAATTTCTTTATCCATTCTTTTAGAGTTGGGCTGGTGAAAAATTCTCTTAGTTACCCTTCATCTCAGAGTGTCTTGATTTCACCTTCATTACTGAAGTATACTTTCACTGACTACAGAATTCTGAGTTGACAGGATTATTTTTTGCTTCGGCATTTGAAATATGTTGTGCCACTGCCTTCTGCCATTCTTAATTTCTAATAAGAAACCCATGGTTATTTGAATTGTTTTACCCCTATAATTAAGTTGTAATTTCTCTTTCATCGTTTTGAGATTTTTTTCTTTGTCTTTAATTTTAAGAAATGTGACTATGAGTCTTGGTGTAGATTTCTTTGAGTTTATCCTCTTCAGGGTTTTCTCAGCTATTTAAATATATAGGTGTATGTCTTTTGCCAAATTTGGAAAGGTTTCAGCCATTGTTTTTTCAATTATTTTCTGCTGTGTCCTCTTTTGTCTCTCCTTTGGGATTCTGATGACATGAATGTTAGATCTTTTATTACAGTCCCACAGATCTCAGAAGCTCTGTTTGTTTGTTTTCATATAATTTCTCATTGTTTTTCAGTTTGAGTAATTTCTATCATTCTATCTTCCACTTCATTGATTCTTTCCTCTGTCCCTTCCATTCTGCTGTTGAACATATCCATTACATTTCCTATTTTGGTTACTGTATTTTCAGTGCTAGAGTTTCTATTTTGTTTTTCTGTTCTATGTTGAAACCTTCCATTTACTTGCTGAGACATACTTTTTTTCATTTTGAAGTGTATTTGTAATTGTTCATTGAAGCATTTCTGTGATGGCTGGTTTAAAATCTTTGTCAGATAGTTCTAACATCTCTGTTATCTCAGCGTCGGAATATATTGATTGTCTCTGTTTTCATTTAGTTTCAGATTTTATTGTTTCTTGGTGTAATAAGTCATTTTTATTAAAATATGAACTTTGGGGGAATTAAGTTTTGAGGCTCTGGATATTATCTAAACCCTCTATTTTAGCTGGCTTCCTCTCACACTGCTCCAGAAGGAGAAGAGGAGTGTACCACTTCATTACTGCCAGGTAGGAGTAGAAATTCAGGTCCCTCAGTAGGTCTCCATTGACACCGACAGAAGTGGAAGAACTCTTTGTTACCGCTTGGCAGAACTGGGAGTCCTGACCCTCCACTAGGCCTCCACGGATACCTCCTTGGCTGAGAGAGATAGGAATGCCTTGTTACTGCTTTTCACATGGCCTCCACTGGCACTACAGGGGAGTTGGCCTCATTACTGCTGGGCAGTGGTGAGTGTCCTGACTCTTCACTAAGTCTTCTCTGATATCACCTTAACAGGGAGACGAAGGGGCACCCTGTTATTGCCATGTGAGATTAGAAGTCCAGCCTCTCTACATGGTCTTCTTCAATATCTGGAGGGGGTTGCTCAATACTGCCCAGTGATGATGAAAGTCCTGGCTCTCCACTCAGCCTTCTCTGATACCTCCTTGGCAGGGGGTGTTTGAGTGCCTTGTGATAGCCTGGTGAAGGTAGAATTCTAGGCTCCCCACTCAGCCTTCACTGGCATGGTGACTGAAGTTTTTTCTGTGGTATTTGGCTGAAGGAAAGTAGCCATTGTCTAAAAGTTTTATGACTTGTTAGGCTGCCCGTTTCCTGGCTCTTTAGCTAGAAAGAGTAGGCTTTCTTTTTAGACTTTTTTTTGTCTGCACTTGTTGGCATTTCTGGTTTACAGGCTTCTAAATAAGATGTAGCATCAAGTATGGGATATATGAAGGAAAAATGAAACCCCAGAGACTCACCAGATGCTCTTCCTTGAGTCCTGAATTTTCTAGCCACTCTGCCTATTTCTTTACACCTTTTTGAGTCTTCTCATATTTATTTTATGTATAATTCCATGGGTTTTTATCATTGTATAGTGGGAGGAATGGCAAGAAGTATATCTACTTCATATTTCTCAAATTAGAAGTTCGAGTCTGTTTTAAAAGTTGATCGTGGAGGTAACATGGTGAATTGGATGAGAGAAGACTCTGCATGGGGTTCTGGACTACTCAGGGGAGGGCAGTAATTTTGATTCCATTAAGTTTGATCTATTAGTGTTTTAATTGCCCCTTTTTCTACCCAAATGTCTCTTAGAGAGAAGATAGAAAGATGAAAAGCTACGAGGAAGTTGCTGCTCAGACCTCACAGAACTGCAATTAGTTATTCAAATACTATAGGACTCATGGAGTCCACTGCAACTAGTTTTTCAATACCTTACGACTCAAATACTATAGGAAAATGTTGGGCTGGGTCAGGTAAGGAGAGGGGGAAAATTAGGTGTCTAAACTTGAAACTTCTCAGATTTCTTTTTTGACTTTTATACCAGTGTAGTTGAGATATAATTTGGATATACCTCAATTAGCTGTTCCAATTTTCAATACTTGTAACAACCAAATGCACAAAATCCCATCTGCGACTTGAACTAATGCCCATTGAGTGGGGTGTAGTGAAAAAATTTGGTTAGTTAAAGAAACCCGGCTTCATAGTTTATGTGCAGTGCAAGGCAGTATATGTTTATAAATTGAAAAACTGCAATACTAATTGCCTGATATAAAAAAATCACACAATAAAACAATAAGCAGTGTGCAAGGCAGATTTCTGATGATGATAAGGAATAAAACCTCTAGATAGAAATGGAAACTTGTAGCAAAAAAAGTGAGACAGACTGAATTTCAAATTATATTCGAAATGACACTTATACTCCATCATAATCTATTTTATGTATATGGTGTGTGTGTATATATGTGTATGTACATATGTGTGCATGTGTGTGTTCATATTATATTATATGATTATGAATTTGAGTGGGAATTTGGAATGGAGTACCAGAGAGGACCCATAGTCAGAAAGGCTCAAGGAGATATTTTAAGTTTGTTACTTCCCAGCTACCTCAGAGAAAGGATCCACTGGGGAGCTGAACAACCAGAGTCATCTTCAGCTCAAAATAGTTCTGATTCTGGATTCCCTGTGCCAAATTTTTCTTTTGGAACAAAGTAATAAATTCGTTTGGCAATCACAATAGATTCTTGTACCCAGAATTCCCAACCCTGCAAGAGCACTGGTATGGGGGCTAGGAGATCATTGTGGGTGAGTCACTTCCCCCCTCTGCACCTCAGTTTCCCGATCTGAGTAAGAAGGCATTAGACTAGGCTAATCCCAGAGGTTTATTCCATCTCTGATATTCTCTGAATTTATTTTTTAGGTAACCAAGAGGCTTCAAAATGCCTGAGGATGGCAGTACCATGTCAAAGATGATAACAACCCCTATCTCTTAAGGCAATGGTTCTCAAAATTATTGATAAATTTGGTGCCCAAGACTCTATTTTTAACAAACGATCTAGTAATTCTGATGAAGATGATCCACTGATCACATTTTAGGAAGTATGGCTTCAAGTTCTACATCACAAAGTTGTTTGAATACACATGCTAGAAGAGGATCATGTGGATTTGGACAGCAGTAATTTAAACACGCACATGCGCGTGCACACACACACACACACACACACATCCCAGTTCTATTTCTATGTGTCTTTCATGTACAGTGATCCTTGTTTTTTTTTATGATTCCTCAGTATAATTGTTATTTTATTTTATTTTTGAAATTTCATTGGTTTTATTCAGTTTGTATTTAAGATAATACAAATTCAGGTGTGTTACACAAAGAAGGAAAATACATGAATTTCAATGGAAAATACTAATGAAAGGGTGAGAAGTGAGACGATTGACTGTGTGATGATCGAAAAATGTTTTGACCTCACCTGCAGATGGCACAATTACGGTCCAGGCAGAAAGTAGAGAATGTTTGACCATTTTCTCTTCAGGCGTGGAGACATGGTTATTTATAATAAGTCACCCATCTTCATCTCCTTCTCAGGAAAGTTCGGAAGATAAAGCTCTGAAGTTTAGTCAGCTAATAATGGTGCATGTAAAAGCTGACAATGAAATGGAAGGATGTAGAAAAAAGAGATGATTAACTACTAGTTAATCCTACTAACTAGTAGGATTGCAAACTAGTGGTTTGCAAGAGTTGCTTTTTTTAAAAAATTTTTTTATTTCATGAAATTATGGGGGTACAAACATTTTGGTTACATGTTATGTCTTTGCCACATCCCAACCATGATTTGAGATGCACCCTTTCCCCCCTACAATGCTCACTGCATCCATTAGTTATGAGTTTACCCACCCCCAAGTCCTCTACCCCCAAAGAATATTACTACTGTGTGAGCACCTTCGTGTTGATCAGTCAGTGAAAGTTTGATGGCGAGTGCATGTGGTGCCTATTCTTCCATTCTTGTGATACCTCACTTTGGAGGATGGGCTCAAGCTCTATCCAGGAAAATATAAGAGGTGCTAGATCACCGTCGTTTTTTTATTATTGAGTAGTATTCCATTGTATACATGTACCATATTTTATTAATCCCTCATGGATTGACAGGCACTTGGGTTGTTTCCATATCCTTGCTATAATGAATTGTACTGCCATAAACATTTGAGTGCAGATGTCTTTATTATAGAATGACTTTTATGCCTTTGGGTGGATGCCTAATAGTGGTATTGCTGGATTAAAAAGTAGCTATACTTGTAGCTCTTTGAGGTATCTTCAAATTCTTTTCCACGGAGGTTGCACTAATTTGCAGTCCCACCAGCAGTGTAAGAGTGTTCCTATCTCTCCAGCATTGCTTGCCTTGGGGTTTTTTTTTTTTTTTTTTTTGAGAAAGGCCGGTTTTACTCGAGTTAGGTGATATCTCATTGTGGTTTTGATTTGCATTTCCCTAATGATTAGAGATGTTAAGCATTTTTTATATCTTTGCTGGCCATTATTCTGTCTTCTCTTGAAAAGTTTTTGTTCGTGTCCTTTGCCCATTTATTGATGGGGTTGTTTGATTTTTTCTTGTTGATTTTTTTAAGTTCTAGATAGATTATTGTTATCAGTCCTTTATTGGATATGTAGAAAGCAAATATTTTCTCCCATTCTGTAGGCTGTCTATTCACTCTAATGATAGTTTCCTTGGCTGTACAAAAGCTTTTTAATTTAATCAGGTCCCATTTATTTATTTTTGTAGCTGCTGTGATTGCTTTTGTGGTCTTCTTCATAAATTCTTTGCCTAAGCCAATGTCTGAAAGAGGCTTCCCTACATTTTCTTCTAGGATTCTTAAGGTTTCATACCTTTGGTTTAAATCTGTTTTCCATTGTGAATTGATTTTTGTAAGAGGTAAGAGGTGGGGATCCAGTTTCAATCTTCTGCGTGTAGCTATCCAGTTTTCCCAGCACCATTTATTGAAAAGGGATTCTTTTCCCCAGTGTATATTTTTGTCTGCTTTGTCAAAGATTAGATGATAATATGCAGATTGCTTCACCTCTGGATTCTCAGTCCTATTCCAAAGGTCTATGTCTCCATTCTTGTGCCAGTACCATGGTGTTTCAGTTACTATAGCCTTGTAGTACAGCTTGAAATCTGGTAGACTGATACCTCCCAGTTTTTTCTTTTTGCTTAAGATTGCTTTGGCTATATGAGGTCTTCTCTGGTTCCATACAAAGCATAGAATTATTTTTTCTAAATCTATAAAGAATGATGCTGGTACTTTTGCGCCCGATCTTGTCCAATCCTTGTTTTATTTGCCATTACAGCTTAAAATATTTGAAATGGAACTCATTTACCATTTCAAACCTCCCATCCCCATGCATCGAGTCTGCTCCTCCTATTTTCCCAGTCTTGGTTAATAACATCAACATATATGTAGCCACCTTGATTAGAAATACTGGAGTTATCCTTGACTATTTTCATTCCCTGAAGCTTAGTATTAATAAATGCTGTAATTTCTGTATAAAGTGCTCTTTATCCCAACTGTCCACCTTCAAAATTTAGTCTATATTTCACCTCCTCTGACCTAATGCTCCTTCCCCCACCATAGATGTATTTACTTTTTATCCAGAGTTATTTATGAATCTTATAACTGTCCCTATATTTGTGGTTTTCGGTTTATATTATAATTTATTCAATTAATGTTTGCCTTTCCTATTAGACTTGGAGCTCCTTAAAGGCAGTAGATTGTTCATCTCAGTATCCCCACTGCAAGGGACAGTAAGTATTTTTGGAATGCTCATACACATTTCCAGAAAAGGGGGCTGCTTCTAAGATCTGAGGCCCTGTGTACCCTGCCCCAATGCCTGGGAGGGGAGACCCACTCATGCTATCTGAAGATGTTATTGAGCTAAAGATACCACGGCTGCTTTGAAATATCTGAGGCACTTTCATGTAGAGGATGAATAAGATTTGATTCATTTCTGTGGTTATAAAAGCCAGATAAATGGGTAGAACCTATATGGAGACAAATTTGAGTTTAGGAGAAAGAAGAGCAAACTTCTTACTCAGCCATTCAAAGGTCCTCCAAAATCTGGTCACGACCTACTTGTCCAACTGCATCTCCCCCTACCTCTCTTCACAATAACACCACTCCAATCAAACTGTAATACTTACTGCTCCCAAGTCACCCTTACACTTCACTCTTTTCTACCCTCTTCTGTCTCTAAGTCTTATATTTATCCTTTAAGGACCAGCTAAAATGGCATCCTCTATAAGGCCCATCATAAATCCTCCCCACCTCCATCACTTTATGGAGGACCCTTTCCTTTCTAAACTCTAATAGTATTTTGGATTATTGTTTGAAAGGTGTATCTTTTTAAAAATATTTCTGTTGCAACACATCTGTGTTTATATTTCAATAAGTTTTCTTGTAGACAACATATGCTTGAGTTTGCTTTTTTAAAATCCAGTCTGACAATCTCTCTGTAGCCATTATAATTTATTTGTACTTTCCTTACTATTCTTATGACTTTCTAGCTTTTATGGTAACAATAAAAATAGCTAACATTTATTGAGTGCTTACTATGTGTCAGCTACTATTTCTAAGTATTTTATATACATTATTTCATTTGTATGCTTACAACCGCCTAATGAGATAGATACTATTATTATCCTCATTCTATAGATAAACAACTTGAGGATTGAAGATGTCAGGTATTTTCTCAATTATACACAGAATATTTAAGTATTTTTTCTAATAAATGATACATGTTGGGGGAAAAAAAGAAGCTGTTAGGCCTAATGCTGATCACTTTTACTTGTCCTCTGACCTCTGTCTGGACTACACTGCCTGGGCATGGAACCAATCTTTATTCCAAATCTACCCCAGAAATTCTCACATCATCAATTAACCCTAGAAGACCAGGAGGGTAAGATTTGAGTCTGATTTCCCTGTGGATGATGGACAGGAAGAAGGTGTGACTATTAGAAGAGGTCATGATTTGGGGAAGGGAGCAGCAGCACTGAGGCTTGAAAGGCAGACAGAACTTAATGTCAGTTTATCCCCATAACGATTTATTTAGGATGACACTTATTTTTATTCCCCTTTTTACAGATGAGAAAACTAAGTTTAAAGTGATTATATAATATACCCAAAGTCATCCAGCTAATAAGTGAAAAATCACAGCCAGTTCTGTCTGCATCAAAGCCCCTTTACTATACCACAGTTGCTTTTTAAAATAACTGACATAGAATAATTATCAAACTTGACAATTTATATGTAACTTTTACATGCATTAACTGAATTCATTGAATAGGATACTGTCCCCACACTCAAGAAACTTACAGTCTAGTTGGGGAAGCTACACATAAACATACTGATGAAAACTACCGAATTGAGTGATATGAAGAGTGAGAGGAGAAGAGAGGGAAAGAGCCCTGGGGGGACAAAAGGAAAGTATTCTTTTGAAGAAGTGGTAATTTAACAGGACCTTGAGGAGGATTTGAATGGGACGAGAGAAAGGGGGTAGGCCTTCGATACAGGAAGAATAATGTGAGGTATGGAGGAAGAGGATGCCTGAGGCATATTTAAGGAATGAGTAAACAGGTTTAGTTGGAGCCAGATGATTTGGAAGGGAAACGTTCAGTCTTTTGGGAGATTCTAAATGCTAGAAGGCCTGGAATTCCAGGTTGTTTAATCTCCCATGAGAATGCAGTATTCAATTGCCCTGTGAGGAAAGCCCATGTACATCATAGAAAAGTCAGGTGAATTGCCAAAAATCACACATCCTATAATTGGTCTATGACAGAGCCAAAGTTTGACCTTAGCATTCTATCTTCTCAGTCAGTTCCCTTTCCAACAAAATTCAAGGTCCATAGTAAGCAGTAGTTAGTACTAAATACTGGGATGTGGGGGAGTTATTTTTACACTACCAAGGCTCTTCAAAGCACCTTATCAATAATCCTAACTTTTCCTACTTTGGAGGGATCGGGAGGCTGTGGGTCAGCACCAGCTCCCCAGTTCTTCTTTAGAATAATATGTAATCAGGACATGTTTCTTACTGCCTGACTCCATCTTTAGTACTCTCCAGATTCAGTAAAGAGGAGGGAGTTCCCCAAGAAGATGAAACACATACTTGGAGAAATGGGCAGAGTTGATGTCAACTGTAATAAGATATCAAATAAGAACATTTTCTCCTGTTTTCCTAAGGCCACATTTTACCTTGATGGCTTTTTAAATACATGTCTATTTGAAAAATGAGGGAAGCCTCTTTCTCTGTGGCTGAATCACTCTTGAAGTTCCAGGAACCATCTTTGCTCATTGCCTCACTTGCTTTCTATTTCAGCTCTCTGGGTCTACTCCCTTTCTTCTTGTTCCTTTTCCTCTCCTAGTCTCCAAATTACCAGAAGTTCATTCTCTGATGCCCCCATTGTTAGCAAACCACAGTCACTGATAAATCACTAAAGTTTGGGGTGCAATGCTATCAGGCATTTTATCTTAACTATAGGGCCTGTGTGTGTGTGTGCATGTGTGTGTGTGTGTGTGTGTGTGTGTGTATACGTGTGTCTGGCTACTTATTGACTGAAAAATATCTATCCTAAACCACTGATTGAAGTTTCAGAATGAGAAAATTAAAATGTCCTCATAGAATCTGTCTTTAACTTTGAGAGAAACCAAAGAACCAAGATGTTCTTATGACACGGATGAAAGGGCTTATCTCAAAAATATCTGAACCCACTCAAAATTTTGAAAGAACATGAGCTCAAGGCCCAAGCCCTGGGAGATGTCTTCAGCAAAGGCAGGTGGACAGCCACAGGGAAAATACAAAGTTCTGGTTCATTTTTATCTAATCCCACGCAGATCTAATCTCATCCTTCATGAAACACATCTGTTATTCAAATTCTGTGTACATAGAAAGGGAGGAAAAGCACCTCAAGCACAATTTCTATCTTATTTTTGCTCAATTAACCCCCAGAGCCATTAACTGGCTTGTGGCTTCAGGGCTTACCTGGAGGAAAGCTCAAAGGCTTTGGGGCCTCCTCAGTATAAGCTTCCTATCTTTCTTCAGTGCTAAAGTAGTTTAGGGCTTGAACTGTAAGACTCAAACCTCAGGGTCCTCATTTCCATATTTATTAAAGCACAGGTATTACCAAAGCCTAATTTATTTGTGATCATGTCTGATTTTTTTGAGGCTCAGAGCCCCCCAAATCTGACTTAATTCAATTGGCTATTGTAAGTGAAGTCTAACTTTTGCATGCTACTTAATAATCTTTAGATGGAAAGAACTTTCAGAAATTATAATGATGTCCACACTTCTGAATATTCCTTTGGTTACATTTGTGAACTTGAGGAAGTCACATTCCCTTTCTAGGCCTCATTTCTCCTTTATATTAATATAAAGTGGGAGAAGAAAAGGGTGGATTAAATCAATGGTTCTCAAACTTTGCGGTACATCAGAATCACTAAAGGAATGTGTTTAAAAAATTTACATACCAAGGCATCAGTCATATTGATTGTGATTTAGTAGACATGGGGTATAACTCTGAAAGCTGAATTTTTTACAAGCTTCCCAGGTAATTCCGTTGGACACCACTGAATTCAATGCTTTTTAAACTGCTGTGCATACATAAAAATTAAAGAAATTGATATCTCCTGAAGAAATGTTGGCATGTTACTGGGCCATTCAATTTCCTAAGAGCCTCTGAGTCATTATCCAATGTATTGAAACTGGTCAGAGCCCTAAAAATTGCAGTCAATGATGAAGATATTGACTAAAACGGATATAAGATCCATAAAACTCAGTAATGAAATGCAGAGATGGACATGTCAGAAAAATCAGGAAATTGTATTGTCTATGGCTTATATCAACTAGGGTCTTCCATTTTGAACAATATTCAAAATCTTACTGACTTAGAAGTAGGAGAACATGTGACATTTTCAACCTATGCAAAAAGAAAAAAACTTAGCTGAAGGTCACCAGGTAGAACAGAGGCAAGGCTTAACTTAAAGTATTTCAAGGGGTCCTGTTAGATCTTTTAAACAATGAGAGATCTGCATGAAGCTCCTAGTTCCCCTGACCACCACACACTCCAGGGCTTTCAGATAACATCCCCCTACTCCCAACTCCCTCAAGAATTCTTAAAATAAAGTCTAGTGCATAGACTGTGTCTGTATAAGAATAATAGACCTCAGACTTCTCCTATAATGCTTCTCTTGTCCAGAGTGTTCTAGCTAACACAGTGCATCTCCATGGCAACCCCTGCTTTGGCTCAGCCTGGGGATTAGGATGACTTCATTGCACATACCTGATAAGGGGAGATGGGATTTACTGTATGGAGAAGGTTCTTACTCCAAACACCAACAGAGTCAATATGCAGCCATGTTTGTTCCTGTTATGAAGGACAGCCTTGTAGCCCACAGAACTTATGCCCTAATCAGGCCCCACAAGGTACCTATAAGCTCCCTCCTTCCTGCTTCTTCCATTTTCACTACCTGAGGATTTTTGAGGCTTGAATTTTGAAAAGCTTAACAAAGCTACCCACCTCATTTGATGGGCATATTTTATATTGTCCAATGCAAGGAGCCAAATTTCTTGGCATAATTAAGTGTTGCCATCATTAGGCAGCTGAATTTCATATCCCCAGAAATTATTATATTTTACCAGGGGGAAAGGAGTTCCTCCACTCTTGGAGCAAAGGGGGTTTAGGGAAATGCCTGTGCTGGGGAAGGACAATATGTTCAAGATTATTATCAGTGCAAACTGATCTAGCATCTTGAAGGAAATGTCCCTGCCTGAACTCTTGGGTATTTATCCCAGAGAAATGAAAAAAATACATTCACACAAAAATCTGTACATGAATGCTCATAAAAGTCCCAAACTGGAAACAACCTGTATTAGTTTCCATGGGCTTCTGTAATGAATTACCACAAACTGAGTGGCTTAAAATAACAGACATTTGTTTTCTCACAGTCCTGAAAACTATAAGTCCAAAATCAACATATTGACAGGGTTGGTTCCTTCTAAGGGCTATGAGGGAGAACTTGCCCCAAGCCTCTCTCCTAGCTTATGATTTGTTGGCAATCTTTGGCATTCCTTGGCTTGTAGATGTATTGCTCCAATCCTCCACCATCATATGGTGTTTTCCCTGTGTCTTCACATATTTTTCTCTCTGTGAATGTTTTTTTGTGTGTACCAAGTTCACCTTTTTATAAGGACACCAGTCATACTGGATTAAGGGCCACACTGATAACCTCATTTTAATTTGATTATCTCCTTGAAGATCCTATTTCCAAATAAGATCACATTCTGAGGTACTAGAGGTTAGAAATTCAACATGTCTTTTTGGTGGACACAATTCAACCCATGACACAACCAAATTGTCCCACAACAGGTGATGGTTAAAGAAACAGTGATGTACACATACCATGGAATACTAATCAGTAACAAAAGGCATGAATTACATGAATTATAAATACACACAGCAATTTGAATGGATACCAAGTGCATTATCTGCGTGGAAAAAAGTCAACATCAGAAAGTCACAAAATGTGTAATTCAACTTATATAACATTCTTAAAATGAAAAAAAAATTACAGAGTTAGAAAACAGAATGGTAGTTACCAGTACTTAGGGACAGTAGAGAAGAGTGAGTGTGACTATAAAGGAGTACCACCAAGGAGATTTCTGTAGTGATGGAATAGTTCTGTATATTGACTTTAATGATTACCTGAATTTCTACTCATGATAAAATTGAGTAGAACTATACACATGCATTGTACCAATGCCAGTTTCTTGGTTTTGATATTGTCCTATGGTTATATAAAATGAAACCATTGGGGGGGAACTAAGTGAAGGGTGCATGAGACCTCCCTGCACATTTTTCAACTTCCTATGAATGTATAATTACTTGAAAATAAAAAAGATTTTAAAAATTTGAAATGGTTGTCTTTTATCCACAAAAAAGAGCAATTCAATTTTCTCACAATGTTAAAGCCTTTTTTTCTGTAAACCACCATTCAGCTGGAATACACAAGGTTTCCAATGCTTTGGGACTGGTGGTCAATAGAGCAGCAACCCACTTGGTGACTTAGGTGTGAGCAGAGCCACGAAATGTACAAAATAAGAAACTGTGGTTTCAAAGAAAGCTACAACAGCCAGAAGAATTGTACTGGATAACAGAACTGCAGCAGGACTTGGCAGGAGGAGATTTGTTTGGAAATATTTGAGGCACACCCTGAGAATACACAGAAATAATTATGGGTTGTGTGGTGAGGAGCATATTTTGGATGTGTTTGTGGTCCTGTATGTGCACGTAGGGGCAAGAGCAGTGAAGTGTGTGTTATGTGACCTGACCCTACATAACCTACAGGTTAGTAAGACCTGGGAAAATGGGTTATAAATACAATATGATAAGTCTTATAACATACTTAGAGTAAAAGTGCTAGGGCATCAAAGGAGAAAGTAACTAATTTTGACTTAGTTTGAGAAAGACTTCATGGAGGAGGTAATATTTTCTTTTACAATGCTAGGATTTCATTAGGGAGAAGAAATAGCAGATACAAAGGCAGAGAGATATAAACATGCCTAAGAAATTACAGTTGGAGTGAAGTTTTCAAGGAATGTAGAAGCTAGAAATGATACCATAAATATCATCAGATTATGAAGCCCCTTGTGTACGAAACTAAGGAGTTTGAACTTTATCCCACAGGCAATTGGGAGCTATCAAAAATTTTTGAGCAAGAGTAATATGTTCAGATTTTTTATTTGGGAAGAGAACGCTGGTGCCAATGTGAAAGATGGATTGAATTTTGATGAAACTGAAAGAGAGACTAGTGAGGAGTTCTGTGAAGTGAATCCATGCCTGAGGAATGAAGTACAAGAAAATCTCATGAGACTGGGTGGACATAACAGACTTACAAATGCTTCTGTGTGAACTTGCATATGTTCAGGCTCTCAGCTCACTAAGTGTCAGTATGTGTGTATGCATGCATATGTGTGTGTTTTAGGAGTAGTTTAGAAAAGTGCAGGGTTTGTTGTCATCCTTTATGTAATGAAAAGACTAAAAGTAACCTTTAAAAAGTTAGTAATATAGATTGATGCCAGCAAGATGGCAGAATAGGAAGCCATGGGCTCTTCTTCCTCCAACAAACATATCGAATCAACAATAAAACATAGACAGATTCCTCGTGAATTATAATATGGAAACTAATTGAGAACCTTCTGCACCCCAGGTTAGTGTGAAACCAACCACATTGAAACTGGTAGGAAAATTAGAGACACCCTATCTCCATAATCCCCAAGCCTAGCACAGGGCCACATAATCATGATGAAATCCTTATTTCCCTGCTTCTACCTGAGGAGGGAATATGTCAAATTGCACATCCAACATCTCAACTTTTTTGTTTTTACCCAAGGGATTAGATTTTATCTTGCATTTCCTGGAGTGCTGATGAGATCCTGCATATGCTAGACCCTTAGGGCTGCAGAAAAGAAATATGGTAGTTTGAAGTAACACATGCTTATTTGTCACATCTCCTCCTAGTCACTCAACACAGAGTAGGTGGATGAAAAATTCAGCTTCCAGCTTTTCCCTGGGTAAGAAAAGACTTGGACTATGTGTCAAATATTACAACTTTTATAGGAATTGACTGAGGGACTGGCTTCTGTCTCACTTATCTCTGAGGGATATGGCATATTCTAGTTGCCTGGGAGCCACTAAGAATTAACACAGCAGTTTGAACTAGCACGAAGGTTTAAGAGGCCCACAGAAGCTCTGGCCAGGTTGATCGGTGAAGGTCTTCTCCTATACCAGGCCAATCCATGAAGATTGAAAGATGTTGTGGTTTTCATTAATGCTTAGATATCAACACAACGAGCTAAGGGAAATGAAGAAACAGGAAAACACAGCCCAAACAAAGGCACAAGATGAAACTCTAGAAACTGACCCTTATGCAGCAGAGATAGGTAATTACCTGACAGATAATTCATAATCATAAAAATATTCAATGAGCTCAAGAGAATAATGCACAAAGTGATAATTTCAACAAAGAGATAGAAAATTTTTATAACAACCAAATAGAGATCTTAGAGCCGAAAAACTACCATAACTGAAATGGAAAATTCAGTAGAGGGATTCATCAGCAGACTAGAGAAAGCACAAGAAACAATCAACAAACTTGGAGACAGTCATTTGAAATTATCAAGTGAGAGAAGCTCAGAGGAGCAAAAAGGAAAAAAAAAATTGAAAAGCAATGAAGAAAACTTAAAGAACTTATGGGCATTGTCAAGAGGAACAATATAGGCATTATGAATATCCTAGAAGTAAAAGGGAGGGAGAAATGACCAGAGCCTATTAAGAAATAATAGCTGAAAATTTCCCAAATCAGGGGAAGGAAATGGACATCCAGATCCAGGAAGCCCAAAAGACCCAAAATAAGATGAACCCAAAGAAATTCTTGCTGAGACATAGTATAATCAAATTGTCAAAAGTCAAAAATGATAAGAATTTTTAAAGCAGAAAGATAAGTGACTTGTCACATACAAGAAATTGTCCATAAGACTGTCAGCGAACTTTTCAGCACAAACGTTTCAGGCCAGAAATGAATGGGATGATATATTCAAAATCCTGAAAGAAAGAAAGAAAAAAAAAAAAAACAACTTCCAAACAAGAACCCTATCTCCAACAAAGCCTTCTTTTTTATTTTAATTTTAATTAATTAATTTTTCATTTTTTTTATCTCAGCATATTATGGGGGTACAAATGTTTAGGTTACATATATTGCCTTTGCCCCACCCAAGTCAGAGCCTCAAACATGTCTATCCCCCAGATGGTGGTCTGTCTTTCAAAATGATATAAGGGCTTTCTTAGATGAATAGAACCTGAAGGAGTTCATCAACATGAGGCCTGATTTATAAGAAACGCTAAAGGGAATTTTCAATTTGAAATGAAACATGCTAACAGAAACATGATAGCATGAGAAAGCATAAAACCCATTGGCAAAGATAAATATTAATATACAGATGGATGCAGAAATAATGGTGGTGGTCAAATCACTTTCAATTATGGTACAAAAGTTTAAAGACAAAGGTACTAAAAATTATGATAACTGAAAATATGTTAATAGTAAACAACATAAATAGATGCAAATTGCATCATCAATAACATAGAGTGGGAGACAGAAGTAAAATGTGGAGTTTGTGTATGTGATTGAAGATAACTTGTTAACAGCTCAAACTAGACTTTTATGGTAACCACAAAGAAATATTTATGAAAATTATACAAAAGAAAAAAAAGTAATAAAAGCATGTCAGTGAAAAAAATCAATGAAATACCAAGAAGACTGCAAGAAAGGAAAAGAGAAACAAAAGAACTAAAAGACAAACAGAAAACAATTATCAAAATGGCAATAATAAATAGAAATACCATTCGATCCAGCAATAGCACTATTAGGCATCTACCCAAAAGAGCACAAAACATTCTATGATAAAGACATCTGCACCCAAATGTTTATGGCAGCACAATTCACTATTGCAAGGATGTGGAAACAACCCAAGTGCCCGTCAATCCATAAGTGGATTATTAAAATTTGGTATATGTATACAATGGAATATTACTCAATCATAAGAAATGACAGTGATCTAGAACCTCTTATACTTTCCTGGATTAAACTAAAGCCCATTATCCAAAGTGAGGCACCACAAGATCAGAAGAATGGGCTCCACTTGTACTCATCATCAAACTGGTACTAACTGATCAACACTAGGGTAATCACATGGCAGTAATACTCTCCAGGGATTAGGGGGATGGGGGTAAACCCATAACTAAAGGACACGGGGAGCATTGTAGGGGGAAAGGGCATGCCTCTAACCCTTGCTTGGTTGAGGCAAAGACATAAAGTGTAACCTTAATATTTGTACCCTCATAATACCCTGAAATGAAAAATAAAAAAACAGCAACAACAACAAAAAAATAAACTGAGAACACTAAAACCTACCTCCTTGGGTTTTAGCAAGTATTAAATATATATAACGCTTGGTATATAGGAAGGCCTTAATCATTTTTTTTTCTCTTTTTCTTAGAAGTCTCAAATTAGATCTCTCCATGTCTCAGGCTACAGAGCTATAATTATTTTTATGGATCATTGCTCATTTGATACCCTTTTTCACTGTGACTGATTTGGGAGCCTGGTTTATTTTACATTGGTTCATCTGGGCATAGAAAAAAGTGTTTTATTTTCCTGGTGTTTATATATGTGTGTGTGTGTGCATATGCACACTCTTGTTTAAAACCATATTTTCATATGTACTAAATAAATGAATCCTTCTCAGAAAAAGAATTACTTTAAATATAAACATATTAAATTCCCCATTCGAAAGACATAGAGTGGCTGAACATATTTTTAAAAAACAACATCCAACTATACACTGTCTACAAGACTCACGTTAGATTTAAGGACACACACAGGCTAGAAACGAAAGTATGGATAAAGATACTCTATTCAAATGGCAACCAAAGGAGAGAAGAGGTGGGCTACATTATATCATAAAAAAAAATAAACTTTAAGTCAAAAACTGTCACAAGTGACAAAAAGGACATTATATAATGATAAAATGTCAATTCACATGTAAGATATAACAATTACAAATATATATGCAGTGAATATCAAAATACCTAAGTATATAAAGCAAACACTGACAGAATCAAAGGGAAAAGTGGATAACAATAACATGATAGTAATAGACTTCAATACTGCACTTCATATAACGGGTAGAACAACCAGAATGAAACAGAAACAGTGGATTTGAACAACACTGTAGGCCAAATGGATCTAACAGATATATACAGAGCATTCCACAATAGCAGCAAAATATATATACTTCTCAAGCACATGTGAAATATTCTCCAAGATAGGTCACATAATCAGCCTTAGAAAAAAGAAGAAATTTGAGATTATACCAGGTACCTTCTCCAACACCAGTGGAATGAAAGTAGAAAACAAAGGCAGTAAAGAAAACCTGGAAAATTCACAAATATGTGGAAATTAAACAACATACTACTGATTAAGCAATGTATCTAAGAATAAATAAAAGGGAATTTAAAAAAAATATCTTGAGAAGAACAAAAACACAACATATGAAAAGTTACAGGTTGCAGTAAAAGCAGTACTAAGAAGGAAGTTTAGAGGGACAAAAGCCTACATCAAAAAGTTTAAAAGTCATCAAATAAACAATCTAAAGTTTGCCTCAAGGAACTTGAAAAAGGAAAATAAACTAATTCTAAAGTTAGAAGAAAGAAAAATTAGTGCAATTATAAATGAAATAGGACTAGAAAACAATAGAAAAAAATCAATAAATCCGGAGTCGGGTCTTTGAAAAAATAAACAGAATCAACAAATGCTTAGTTAGGCTAACTATGAAAAAAGAGAAAAGATTCAAATAAATCAAATCAGAAATGGAAAAGGTGGCATTATGAGGGATGCCTCAGAAATAAAAAGGATTATAAGAGACTATTACGATCAAGTATATGCCAACAAATTGGACAATCCAAAAGAAATGTATAAATTACTAAAAACATGCAACCTATAAAAATTTAACTGATCGACACATAAGTGCACATATAAGAATAAATAGCCACCTAATCTTTGACAAAGCGGACAAAAACATACACTGGGGAAAAGAGTCCTTATTCAATAAATGGTGCTGAGAAAACTGGATAGCCACATGTAGAAGACTGAACCAGGATCCATACCTTTCACCTCTCACAAAAATCAACTCATGCTGGGTAACAGATTTAAACATAAGAAATGAAACTATTAGAATTCTAGAGGAAGAAGTTGGAAACACTCTTCTGGACATTGGCCTAGGCAAAGAATTTATGAAGAAGACCCCAAAGGCAATCACAGCAACAACCAAAATAAATAAATGGGACCTGATCAAATTAAAAAGCTTCTGCACAGCCAAAGAAATTGTAACAAGAGCAAACAGACAACCTACAGAATGGGAGAAAATTTTTGCATGCTACAAATCTGATAAAGGGCTGAAAACTAGAATCTACTTAGAACTCAGGAAAATCAACAAGAAAAAATCAAACGACCCTATCAAAAAGTAGGCAAAGGACATGAACAGAAACTTTTCAAAAGAAGACAGAATAATGGCCCAAAAACATATGAAAAAATGCTCAACATCTCTAATCATCAGGGAAATGCAAATCAAAACCACAATGAGATATCACTTCTCTCCAGTGAGACTGGCCTTTATCAAAAAGTCCCAAAACAATAAATGTTGGCATGGATGCGGAGAG
>RJWJ010004589.1:0-13808 GCA_004363605.1 Indri indri
TTTTTCTATATATTTTTAGTTGTCCGATTAATTTCTTTCTATTTTTAGTAGAGACGGGGTCTCACTCTTGCTCAGGCTTGTCTCGAACTCCTGAGCTCTAACAATCCACCTGCCTCAGCCTCCCAGAGTGCTAGGATTACAGGCGTGAGCCATCGTGCCTGGCCTATCATTTTTGAAGAACAATTTAGCCAGATATAGGATTCTTGGTTGACAGGTTTTTTCCTTCAGAACTTTGAATATATCAGCCCATTACCTTCTGTCCTCCAAAGTTTCTGATGAGAAATCTCTTCATAGTATTACTGGGGATCTTTTGTCTATGATGAGTTGCTTCTCTCGTGCTGGTTTCAAGATTCTCTTTCTGTCTCTGACCCTTCCTTCCTTCCCTTTTTTCTCTTACTTCCCTTCCTTTATTTTTTATTCGAGATAGAGTCTCACTCTGTCACCCAGGCTGGAGTGCAGTGGCACAATTATAGCTCACTGAAACTTCAAACTACTAGGCTCAATCAGTCCTCCCATCTCAGCATCTCAAGGAGCTAGGACTACAGGCATGTGCCACCATACCTGGCTAACTGTTTTTTTGTGTGTGTGTATGTGGAGACACTATGTTTCGCAGACTGGTCTTAAACTCCTGGCCTCAAGTGATCCCCCTGCCTTGGCCTCCCAAAATACTGGGATTACAGGTGTGAGCCACTGCATCCAGCCTATCTCTGGTGTTTGAAACTTTCATTATAATATGTCTCTGTGTGTGTTTCTTTGAGTTTATCCTGATTGGAATTTGTTGAGCTTCTTAGATGTTTTTATTCATGGTTTTCATCAAACTTTGGAAATTTTCAGCGAATATTTCTTCAAATAATCTCTCTGCCTTTTTCTTTCTCTCTTTGTCTCTTGGTATTCCCACATACTTCTGTTGGTCAGCTTGATGGTGTCCCATAGGTCCCTTAGGCTCTGTTCACTTTTTTCCCATCTTTTTTCTTTCTATTCCTTAGACTGGTTAATTTCAGTCATCCTATCTTGAAGTTTGCTGATTCTTTCTTCTGTTTTGAATTCTTCTAGTGGATTTTTTCATTTCAGTTATTATACTTTTCAGCTCCAAAGTTTCTTTTTGGTTTCTTTTTGTTTTCTATCCTGTTTTATGTTTTCTAATCCCTAATGCTCCTGTTATGTTGTCCTTATGTACATTTCCATCTGTTCATACATTATTTTCTTCATGTCATCATTTGTCCATGTCTTCTTTTAGCTCTTTGAGAATCTTTAAGACAGTTATTTAAAAATCTTTGCCTAGTAATCTGCCATCTGTTGTTATTTCTTAGGGATAATTTCTGTTTATTTATTGTTTTCCTTTGAATGGGTCATACCATTCTGTTTGTTTCTATACCTTTTGATTTTGGGTTGAAAACTAGACATTTGACTTTTATAATGTGGTAACTCTGAAAATCATATTCTTCCCTACGGTTTCCTTCTTACTTTATTTTTTTACATTGTTGCAGGGTGTATTTTGTCAAGGATCAGTCTAAGGTGTAAACTTAAGGTCTTTTTCATCTTTTCTGAGCCTGCTTTCTTCTGTAGGTATGCATGGTGACTTTCTTAATTCTCCCCGTATATGCTTGCTTTTGAACATTTAGTCCTTAAATGTCTGGTTCTCAAAATAGAAAGAGGGAAAAATTAAGGAAGGGGGATGGGTTCTAGCTCTTTAAATTCCATACAAATTGATTCCATTGGAGGGGGTTGCAACAGTGGCTGCTCACCTCTGTGCTTGCACCTACATGATCAGAGGCAGCAATCAGCAATCAGGACACAGATACCTGATATTTGGGGGACAGGGCCCTTATTGCCCACACTGGTTCCCACAAGCTGTATGCAAACTGCTCCTGGAACACATGCCTGGCTTCCTGCCATGGATTTGGGTGATTGGGGATGGGTAGCTGCTACTGTGCTAAGAGCTGAAATTTACTGAAATTAACCCCAATTTACCATCCAAGCTTTACCCTAGAAGTTGCAAGCCTTTAAATAGACTACAGAGTTCCAAAATAGTTACATCGGACAGATTCTGCCAGTGCAATTGTTGTCTAGGTGGGGAGACTGATTCCTGGTGCTTTTTACCCTACCATCTTCCCTGTTGTCACTCTGCATACTTTGACAACTGTCAAGTTGTTTTCCAGCATGGATATACTATTTCATATTACTGCCAGCAATGAATGAGCCATCCAGTTTTTCCACATCTTTGCCAGTATTAGGTATTGCCACTACTTTTTATTTTAGCCATTCCGATAGGTGTGTAGTGATACCTTATTTTGGTTTCAATTTGCATTTCCTGATGGCTAATGATGTCGGACACCTTTTCATGTGATTATTTGCCATAGGTAGTTCCTCTTCGGTAAATTGTCTGCTCTTAATGCAGTAGGTGTCTTGATTCAGCTCCTGGAATTAAGCTGGATTCAAATACTTTTACCTTC
This sequence comes from Indri indri, assembly GCA_004363605.1. Classification (NCBI taxonomy): domain Eukaryota; kingdom Metazoa; phylum Chordata; class Mammalia; order Primates; family Indriidae; genus Indri; species Indri indri. The sequence continues at coordinate 2,454 of RJWJ010004589.1, forward strand.
CTTGGCCCTAAAAGCCACAAACCCAGTCAGCAGCAGGCTACTTTCTTTTTGCCAGCCTTTACAGAAGCCCACCCTAGCTCCTGGCTTCAAGCAGTGAACCTGGCTTGCCCTCTTGTCTCAAAATAGAACTTTACTCCAATTAGCCTAGTTGGAAAGTTCCAAACTGGCTGGATCCTGGGAAAGTCTACACTGAAAATATATACTTCCTTTGTGTTCACTCAGGGCTCCCTGATTTTTCATTTCACACCATTTGTTTCTTTGTTTTCCAGCAGAACATGAATTCAACTCAACCTCATGCATATGCAGTTTTTGTAGGTTCGGTGCCTAACAGCCCTTTGGATGACAGATGACTGGTTGGAGGATGCTCTGCTGGAGGGTAGGAGTTTGCTTGGGCCACTCTGGTGGACATTGTAGCTACCCTGTTTATATCTTCTCAGCTCACACCAAAGGTCATCCTCAGGCAGCTCTTGTATACATCATGGCTTCGGTGTCTCTCCTTAGGCTTCCTAGTGGTAGGCTTGTGCTTTGTCCATGAACAGGACAGCATGAAAGTGTCAGAGAGTTAATGCCCCAGAAGCAACCCTCAGCCAAAGAGGAGTAAGAGTTGGTGGATTAACACTCTTGCTTCCTTCCCACTTAGTGGTACAATTTGGAGGCTTGTTTTCAACAGACTTTCATGGTTTCCCCAGTGGGACTGAGCATTCTGTCACGTTTACTCATAAAAGCTCAATGTCTCTAAATCATTTATTTCTATTTTGAAATAATTTTAAATTTAGAGGAATGTTTTAAGAACAATACAAAAGAATTATTTTACTCTTCACCCAGATACCCAAAACATTAACATTGATTGTGCTTGCTTTATCGTTTTCTATCTCTCTTCTCCCTGCCCTAATACTAATGTTTTTTAGGCATTTCCTAAAAAACAAGGACATTCTCTTGCATAACCATGGTACAGTCTTCAAAATCAGGAAATTAACAGTGATGCAATACTGTTAGCTAATCTACAGACCTTCAAATTTTGTCAATCGTCAAGAGTATCCTTTATAACAAAAGAAAAAACATTTCCTGGTTCAGGATTCCGTTCAGGGCCATGAATTGTATTTAGTTGCCAGTCTCTATTTTCTCCTATAATCTGGAGCAGTTATTCAGTCTTTCTTTGACTTTCACGATGTTGACATTTTTGAAGCGTATAGGATAGTTATTTTGTAAAATATTCCTCATGATTAGATTTAGTTGGATGTGCTTTTCGCAGGAATACCCCAGAAATGAAGTGAGTCCTTCTCAGTATATCGTATCAGGAAAAAGATGATATCCATTTGTTCCATAATTGGTGAGGTTAAGACATTTTTTTTTTTCAAAGTAAGGAACTTAGGAGGTAGTCAGCAAGTAGAAGTTCTGTGTTCTTGCAAGTAAGCATTCACGTGCCGTAGTCTGGTAGAACCAGATTTCCCTTTAGACATTCCTCATTCATATCACCCATCTAGATTACTTGTGCCTTGAGGGAAGGGGTATGCACATGAGAGGTGATGGATACTCCCACATGTCAGCCTGAGCTCTGGCCTCAGGAATTGTATAGGGTGAGAATTCTGCTTTCCTGCCCAGCTCCTTGGATTCAGAGGAAGTTAGAAAATGGGGAGATGGCATAGGGACAGTAGTGTCCTTCAGGTGTAATCTGTTCCCCCGTATCTGGTCAAGATGTATGTTAACAAATCCAGCTGGACATATGCCTCTCTTTGTAGATTTTAGTTTCTTTGACCATAGACTAGGCATTCTGGCTGCCATGTTGTGTGTTTGTTGTTTTCTAATGCAGTGCTGCTCACAACCACTCTCAGAAGAATATGTGAGTTTGGACAAATTACTTAAACTCTTAAATCTTGGTTTCTTCATGTATAAAATGTTGGTCCTAATACATACCTTCTAGTGTAATTGTGAAAATTAAGTGATACAATTCAGTGGTCCCCAACCTTTTTGGCACCAGGGACCAATTTCATGGAAGACAATTTTTTCATGGACTGGGGGTGGGGGTGGTGGTGAATGATGGGGAGCAGCTGTGAATACAGATGAAGCTTGGCTCACTTGCCCACTGCTCATCTCCTGCTGTGCAGCCTGGTTCCTAACAGAACATGGACTGGTACCAGTCTGTGGTGTGGGGGTTGGGAATCACAGAATAATTGATATAAAATGCAGCAGGTACCTGGAACACATAAATGCAAAATAAATATTCTATTATTGTTAATGGTACTAACTAAAAAGAAGCCTGCACTGTGAGTTAGGGAATCTGGGTTCGAATCTTAACTTAACCTCTCCCTCGCTTTGTGACTTTGGCCTATCACCTAATCTCTGAGCCTTGTCTATAAATTGAGGGTAATGATATCATTCCTGGCTACCTCAGTGGATTGTTGGAAGAATGAAGTGAGCTAATGTATGTGAAAACAAATGCCCAGTCAAAGGATTATATAAACAAGAGCGGACCCTGGCATTCCATCTCCATACCAGCCTGGGTTGTGCATCCATGAAAATGAGCTGGGGTTAGATCATGGCAACAGGGTTGGAAAGGACCATTGGTTCTAAGGCCCACCAGAGAAACCACTAAAAATATTACCTTGCCCCTCCCCGAGGTCCTGACTGTCCTTAAGTTTGGCCCCCAAATGACCCTTGGAATGCTTTTTGTAGACTCTGGCCCTGGGTGGCTGGATAGCTTGCCCACTGTGGTGTTGTGCCTCTGAAGACTCCTTCCTCAGTGGGAGGCTGCTAGACCATGTAGGGTCTGGGGCCCAGCAGCTCTCCACCATTGACACTGCTCTGGTAATTCTGCTGACCATGGGGTGGGGAAAGGCCCTCTCTTATTTGTGTATTGATACTGTTAGGCTTCTTCACAACTTCTTACAGATCCATTGTGACAGTTGTTCTCAACCTTGGCTATACATTGGCTATCATCTGGTATATTAGTTGCCCAATCTCTCTCTCTCTCTCTCTCTTTCACACACACACACACACACACACACACACACACACACACACACATGCACACACACATACATATACATGAGAGAGAGAGAGATGTATTTTTAAAAACTGGTTCATGTAACCATGGGGGTTAGCAGGTCCAAGCTCTATAAGACAAGTGAACAGGATGGGAATTCAGGTAAGGGTGGGTGTTAACAGTCTTGAGTCCAAAATTCACAGATCAGGCTACTAGGCTAAAAACTCAGACAGGATTTCTATGTTGCAATCTTGAGGCCACATTCCTTCTTCCTTGGGAAACCTGTCTTTCCTTTTAAGGCCTTCAGCTGATTGGATGAGGCCCACTCACATTATGGAGGGTAATCTACTTTAGTCAGGGTTTACTGACTCAAAGTTTAGTTACATCTGAAAAATACTTTCATAGCAAGCCACGTCTACATTGGTGTTTGATCAAATAACTGAGCACCAAGTCGATACACAAAATTGGCCATCGCATGTGGGATCTTTAAAAAAATACCAGGTCAAAACCCAGATATGAGTCATTTTGGGATTTTCCAGCTTTCCATTACTGATTTCTAGTTTAATTACAGTATTGTCTGAGGGCAGACATTGTATGATTTATAGCGTTTTAAATTTGTTAAGGTGTGTTTGATGGCCCAGAATATAGTCTATCTTGAATTTTCCATGTGAGCTTGAGAAGGAGGTACATTCTTCTCTTTCTGGATGAAGTAGTTTATGAATGCCCATTATATCCAGTTGATTGATGGTGTTATTGACATAAACTATGTCTTTACTGATTTTCTCCCTTCTGGATATATTCATTTCTGATAGAGAAATGTTGAAGTCTCCAACTATAGTAGTGGATTCATCTGTTTCTCTTTGCAGTCCTGTCTGTTTTCACCTCGTGTAGTTTGACGCTCTGTTGTTAGGTGCATATGTGTTAACGATTGTCACATCATCTTGAAGAATTGACCCCTTTATCACTATGTAATGCCCCTCCTTATCCGTGATAACTGTCCTTGGACTGAAGTCTGCTTTGTATGAAATTAATATATATATCATCATCCCCCTCCAGCTTTATTGAAGTATACTTGACAAATAAAAATTGTATATATTTAAGGTTTACAATGTGATATTTTGATATATCTATACATCGTGAGATGATTACCACAATCAAGGTAATTAGTAAATTCATCACCTCAAATAGTAATGATTTTTTTTTCTGTGGTGAGAACACTCAAGATAGACTCTCTTAACAAATTTCAGGTATACAATGCAGTATTATTAACTACAGTCACCAAACTGTATATTAGATCTCCAGAATTTATTCATCCCATATTTCTTAACCTTTGTACCCTTTGACTAACAGCTCCCCACTTTCTCCATTCCAAGTCCCTGTGAACCACCTTTTTCTCTCTGCCTTTATGTTTGACATTTTTGGATTCCACATATTAGTAAGAGCATGTGGTTTTTGTCTGTCTATGCCTGGCTTATTTCACTTAGCATAAAGTCCTCTAGGCTCACCTATGTTGTCATAAATGGCAGTATTTCCTTCCTTTTTAAAGGCTGAATAACATTTCATTGTGTGTGCATGTGTGTGTGTGTGTTTGTGTGTGTGTGTGTGTGTGTGTGTGTGTATATCTCACATTTTCTTTATCCATTTATCCACTGATGGACACTTAGGTTGTTTATATATCTTGGCTATTGTGAATAACGCTACAATGAACATTGGGGTGTAGACATCTCTTTGAGATCCTAATTTCATTTCCTTTGAATTACACCCAGAAGTGAGATTACTGGATCATATGGTAATTCTAATTTTTTTAGGGATCATACTCTTTTCCATAATGGCTGTACCATATTACATTCCCACTAATAGTGTACAAAGGTTCCCTTTTCTTCATGTCTCCACCAACACTTGTCATCTTTTATCTTTGTGATAATTAACCATTCTAACAGATGTGAGGTGATATCTCATAATAGTTTTAATTTGCATTTCCCTGATGATTAGTAATGTCAAGAATCTTTTCATATACCTTTTGGCCATTTGTGTGTCTTCTTTTGAGAAATGTCTATTTAGGTTCTTAGCCCATTTTTTAATCAGGTTATTTGGTTTTTTTTCTATTGAGTTGTTTGAGTTCCTTATATGTTTTGGATATTAGCACCTTATCAGATATCTGGTATGCAAATATTTTCTCCCATTCTGTAGATTGCCTTTTTACTCTGTTGATTATTTCTTTCACTGTCCAGAAGCTTTTTAGTTTGATGCAATCTTGCTTGTCTATTTTTGCTTTTTTTGATTGTGCTTTTGGTGTCATATCCAAAAAATCATTACCCAGACCAATGTCAAGAAGCTTTTTCCTTATGTTTTCTTCTACTAGTTTTATGGCTTCAGGTTTTACAGTTAAGTCTTTAATCTATTTTGAGTTGATTTTCATGTATCATGTGAGATAAAAGTCTAATCTCATTCTTCTGCATGTGGATATCCAGTTTTACCAACACCATTTATTGAAGAGACCATCTTTTCCCCATGGCATCTTCTTGGCACTCTTGTCAAAGATCATTTGACCATAGATGCATGGTTTTACTTCTGGGCTCTCTGTTCTAAACAGAATAGACTTATTCTGTTTCTATGGGTCTGTCTGTCTGCTTTTATGCCAGTACCACACTGTTTCAATTACTATAGCTTTGTAATGTATTTTGAAATCAGGAAGTGTAAGTGTGATGCCTCCAGGTTTGTTCTTCTTGCTTAAGATTATTTAGGCTATCCCAGACAGAAAGATTCATGAGAATACAGGAGAACTAAATGATACTTTAGACCAAATGGACCTGACATCTATACACAGACCTTTCCACCCCACAGCAGAAGAATATACATCCTTCTCAAACATGCATGGAACATTCTCCAGGATAGATCACATTTTAGCTTACCAAACAAGTCATAACAAATTTAAGAGAATTGAAATTATTCCAAGTATCTTTTCTAAACATAGTGGAATAAAACTAGAAATCAAAAACAGTAAGAAAATGGGAAAATTCACAAATATATTGGAACGAAAGAACACATTCTTGAACAACCATTGGGTCAAAGAGGAAATCAAAAGGGAATTTTAAAAGTATCTTGAGAGAAACAAAAATGAAAAGACGACATACCAAAACTTATGAGATGCTGCAAAAGCAGTACTAAGAGGGAAGTATAAAGCAATAAATGCCTACATTAAAGAAGAAAGATCTCAAATAAACAACCCAACTTTATACCTAAGTGAATTAGAAAAAGATCAAACTAAGCCCTAACAAACTAAAGTTAGAAGAAGAAAGGAAATAATAAAGATTTGTTCAGCTTTTCACTTGTTAGGGTGGAGTGGTGACTTCCAGCTTCTTACATGTGGAACTGGAAAACAGAAACCTGATATGAGTCATTTTTAAAGTTTCCCCAGTGATTAAAGGTTGAGAACCACTGCTCTATACTGTTTTTCTCCAAGCCAGAATTTTAAGGCTATGGGAACTCAGAGGTAATCTGCCCCAGCTGGAGTTGGATCTCCCTACAGGTCAGGAGGCAGCTGAAATTTAATTATCCAGTTAGCCAGGGGAGACCCCTTTAAGGGCATTGAAAAATAGTAACTAACATATATCAGCCTTTTGCCAATTTTGACCTAACATGATTTTGACCTTATGATTTTATTTCAAAATCTTCTGTCTATAAAAGTGTGGCTCTGGTGCACTAAGTTATTTCATATTTCATTTGGTTCCAATCATGATTCTATGAGGTGGGGACTCATGCAGAACTCACTTTGCAACTGGGAAAACTGAGAATTAAATGATGTTGTTTAGTCAAACTTCACTATTGCTGAGTGACATCATGCCCGCCTCTAGGTCCTACTATTAGTTTGTTACTATACTACTTGTGTCTCCCATTTTTGTGGTATTTTCTACAACTTCTAAAATAGGACTGGGCATATGGTGGGTATTTCTTATGATTGCTAAAAAGCATTTTATAAAACATGGCAAGACTTTATAAAATATCTTACAGTTTACAAAGAACATATCTACTCTCTTTCTATTAAAATTCTTGCTAAAGAGTTATGAATAAATGAATGGACACATACAGTTTTGAAACAGGATTTGGGTGTTTGCATTAGTGTCCTTTCAAACTTTCTGAATATTTGTGGGCATCAATCTTATGGTCCTTGCCCATGGGTGGCCTGCATCTCCAATTCAGTTAAAATCATGCCTTAGTTCCTCACTCTTACAACCGTCCTTTCTAGCATCCACCCTGTAGCATCTCATGGAATAATAAAACTACCTCCTAAGTGGCTACTTGGAAAACACTTGGGTTTAATCTTGCTTCTGCCCCTAACTACCAATGTGAACTTCAGTAAGACATTTCTCTGGGTTTCAATACCTGTATATGAAAAAGGAGAGAGCTGGACTAGACCAGTGGGCAAATAAAAGGCAAGTATATGTATCTCCTCATCCCTGCACACACCAAACATTGCTAATTGATCATGCAGCTTCTCTCCCACTGTATTTGGATACAGTCTTAGAATCTTTCTGAATCCAGAATTCCAGGCAGCCATTACAAATGAACTGGAATTAGCATGGAAAATGAAACTGATTAGCCATGCTGGCACTAGATGATATCCAAGTTCCTTTCCAGCTCTACTATTCCATGGTTTTCTGGTTTTAAAAGTTAGGTTGCATGGAGAGCATCCTGCAAGCTGTCACATGAAAATTATTCCAAAAATGAAACTAATAGCATGACTTGGGATGCCCAGGGAATTGATGGGGCTCAGAAATTTCTTTAAAGCAGTCATTCCCAAGTTTGGCTGTGCATTACAATCACACTGGTAGGTTTTTCAAAAATTGGGGTAGAACTATAATACACATACAATAAAGTGCATGCATTTTCATCTTAGGTGTGCAGTTTGGTGGATTTTTATATATAAAACATCTCTGTCACCACTACCCCAATCGAGATATAGAACATTTCTAGCACTCCAGATGGAGACCTTATGTCCCCTCCCATCAACACCCCAAGGTAACTACTATTCTGTTTTCTATCACCACAGATTAATTTCACCTGACCTTCAATTTTATATAGCATGTGTAGTTTTTTGAGTCTGGCGTCTTTTGCTTAACCTAATGTTTTTGAGATTCATCTATGTTGTTGAGTACATTGGTAGTTAGTTCTTTTCTATTGCTGATTAGTATTCCATTATATGAATTTACCACACTGTATCCATTTTCCTGTTGATAGATGTTGAGTTATTTCCAGGTTTGTACTATTATGAGTAAAGCTGCTCTGAACGGTCTTACACTTATCTTTTGGTGGACACATGTACTCAATTCTCTAAGTGTGGAATTTCTGGGTCTGAGGGTGGATGTACAGTTGATCCTCATTATTTATGGATTCTGTATTTGTGAATTTGCATATTAAAATATTTGCTAAAATATTTGTAGCCTCGAAAATTAATATGGTGTGTTTGCAGTCATTCATGAACATGTGCAAAGAGGCAAAAATTTTGAGTCACCCAGGATGCTCATCCCTAGTGAGGTTGAACAAGGCAATGCCCTGCCTCCTTGTCTCAGCCCTGATACTATAAACAAGTGTCCTTTCACTGTATAGTTAGTGGCCAGTATTTTGCACTTTTGTGTGTTTTGGGGGGATGATTCCATTGTTTAAAATGGCCCCCCAAGTGTAGTGCCGAAGTGTTGTCTCGTGTTCCTAAGCACAAGAAGGCTGGCATGTACTTTTTGGAGAAAATACATGTTCGAGATAAGCTTTGTCCAGGCATGAATTAAATGTTTATGAATTAACAATATATATTAAATAAGGTGTTTCTAAACAGAAACACACATAAAACAAGGTTAAGTATTGATTGACTGGCCGAAATCTTGTGATCAGGGGCTGGCAGGCACCTAACCCTGTATTTCCGCTAGGAGCAATGTTTCCATATTCACTAATTCAGTGTTCACTGTGACTTTACAGAACACAACTATTGTAAATAATAAGAATTGACCGACTGTTCAATTTTAATAAACACTGCCTAACAGTTTGCTAAAGTGATTGTATAACCAATTTAAATCTGCCCTTGGTCAAGCTACTCCTAGACCAAGTAAATTAGCATTTCTGGCAGGGAGTGCCAGGGGCAGCATTTTTAAGCTGTTCAAGTGGTCCTTCTTACAGCTGATGTGACCATCACTGATCAAAATATACGCAGAGAAAACAGGGATATCACAACACAGAGTGTAGCCTGTGTATATGGTTGCCGCTCAAAAAATAGTTGTCAATTTTACTTAAATGTGCTCATTTTGGCTTCTTTTTATTTAGCATTTTACTTTCTTCTCTTTATAAACGGTTCATGCACATAAAAACATACAATCAATGAAGAAAAACAATAGCTCACCTGGAAGAGAAATGACAAAAACTACCTCGGGCTTGATTGTAAAGAGCAAATGATGGCTTGGCAAACAGAGAGAAAGAATTACCTACCAGGCACACGCGCATTTATCCTCACCTGTGATCTTGAGCAAAGGGAGGGAGGAAAAGTTGTGCAGTAATCAGAATCAGTAATTGCTGCAATAGGAAAGAAAGGTGAGGATTGATTGCCAAGTACAAAAGAACAGCTCCTTGTTATCAGGAAATCAGTCTCTCCTACTCACAAAACCAACAGTGCCAATTTCCATGGTAGTCTGCACAAATTTAGCTGAGAAAATCAAATTTCCACTGTCCCAAGATTAGCTCTGTTGTCGAAATTATTATAATCACTCAGTTTAAGTGGTGAGTTTTTAAGATCCACCTCTCATTTGTCAAGACAACCAGAGCTGTTGAAGGCACCCACCTTACCTGGCCATCAGGCACTCCATGAAGGTACATATGTATTTGCTTCCAGATGGGAAACCCCAAGCTTTAGTTGGAAGGGCTGACTTGGAAATCACTTATGGGGTGTTTGAGTTGTCCAGTGGTTCTCAAAGTGTGGCCTCCAGGCAAGCAGCATCAGCATTAGGTGGGAACTTGTTAAAAATGCAAATGTTCAGGACTTACCCCAGTAAGGCTGTCAGATAAAATACAGGATGCCAGATAAAATATAGTTAAATTTGAACTTAGATAATTGTGCTAGTTTCCCATTGCTATAAAGAAATATCTGAGGCTGGGTCATTTATAAAGAAAAGAGGATTATTTGGCTCGTGGTTCTGCAGGCTGTACAAGAAGCATCACACCAGCGTCTGCTCCTGGTGAGGACCTCAGGAAGCTTCCGATCAAGGTGGAAGGTGAAGGGGGAGTAGGTGTGTCACATGGCCAGAGCAGGAGTAAGACAAGGAGGAGGAGGGGACAGACTCTTTTAAACAACCAGCTCTGGCACAAACTAATAGAACTTACTCATCACCACAGGGAGGGCACCAAGCCATTCATGAGGGATCTGCCCCCATGACCCAAACACCTCCCACCAGGCCCCACCTCCAACACTGGAGATCAAATTTCAACATGAGATTTGGAGGTGACAGACATCCAACGCATATCAATAATCAATGATGACTTTTTAGTATTAGTGTGTTCTATTCAATATTAGAGACTAAATATTTAAAAAAAAATTGTTGTTCAGCTGAAATTCAAACTTAACTGGGAATCTTGTATTTTTATTTGTAAATCTGGTAACCCTCCACCCCAGACCTACAGAATCAGAAACTCTTGGGGTGGGGCTCAGCAGGATATGTTCCGATGAGCTTTCCGGGTGATTCAGATGCATGCTAAAGCCTGAGGCTCACTGCTCTAAATTTTAGCTTTCTGTCTTGTCTAATTGATGTAGGAAAGGATTAATTCCACTCTAGTCATATCTCAGTGGTTAGATTTTTATATAATGAAACATCTAAGGTCTAAGCCCAATTTTTTCTCAAATCGGAACTAAATAACTCACTATCTAGTTCGCTTTGTAATTCATGTTTGGCAGGGCCCCCATTTTAGAATTGACCTTCTTTCCAGATACAGGTGGGTGCTTCAAGGCTCACATCTCCCGGTAGTGAGATGTGACTATAACTTATGAATTGAGAGAGCCCTTATGTGGACAAGGCTGAGAGAGAAAAACTCTAGGGGATCCAGTTCTTTTGTAAATTTTACTTCCTGGAGCTCTACCAGGTCCTCACATTGAAGACTGTAGAAAAATCCCCCTGGGGGAGCCATTTTAAAATATGTCAGAATGTTCTGTTCTTCACAATCAGGCCTGCCTTCTAGAGAAACTGTTTTTCCAGAGCCTGACTTCTTGGGGTTTTATCAGAGACTAACTGACCTTTGGGAAGGGGACTACCCCACTCCAACTCCCTCCAGCCATCCTGTCCCACCAATGGGGAGAAAGAAATAACCGATAAACACTCTCAAAGTTTATAGACAATGTT
>RJWJ010004589.1:13908-74877 GCA_004363605.1 Indri indri
TCAAATTGGTAGTAACTGAACAACACATAAGTGTACATATAAGAATGGCATCTATTGGATGTCGGGTAGGGAGGGAGGGGGAAGGGGGAGGGGCGAGGGGGAGGAGGGGACGGATATATGCATACACAAAGGGTGCAATGCGCACCCTCCGAGAGATGGACACGCTTGGGACTGGGACTTGGGGGGAAGGGGGGGCAAGAGCAACATACGTAACCTAAACATCTGTACCCCTATAATAACAAACAATAAAAAAAAAAAGCAGTCGTTCCCAAGTTTGGCTGTGCATTACAATCACACTGGTAGGTTTTTCAAAAATTGGGGTAGAACTATGTTACACATACAATAAAGTGCATGCATTTTCATCTTAGGTGTGCAGTTTGGTGGATTTTTATATATAAAACATCTCTGTCACCACTACCCCAATCGAGATATAGAACATTTCTAGCACTCCAGATGGAGGCCTTATGTCCCCTCCCATCAACACCCCAAGGTAACTATTATTCTGTTTTCTATCACCACAGATTAATTTCACCTGACCTTCAATTTTATATAGCGTGTGTAGTTTTTTGAGTCTGGCATCTTTTGCTCAACCTAATGTTTTTGAGATTCATCTATGTTGTTGAGTACATTGGTAGTTAGTTCTTTTCTATTGCTGATTAGTATTCCATTATATGAATTTACCACACTGCATCCATTTTCCTGTTGATAGATGTTGAGTTATTTCCAGGTTTGTACTATTATGAGTAAAGCTGCTCTGAACGGTCTTACACTTATCTTTCGGTGGATACATGTACTCAATTCTCTAAGTGTGGAATTTCTGGTTCTGAGGGTGGATGTACAGTTGATCCTCATTATTTATGGATTCTGTATTTGTGAATTTGTGTATTCAAATATTTGCTAAAATATTTGTAGCCTCAAAAATTAATATAGTGTGTTTGCAGTCATTCATGAACATGTGCAAAGAGACAAAAATTTTGAGTCACCCAGGATGCTCATCCCTAGTGAGGTTGAACAAGGCAATGCCCTGCCTCCTTGTCTCAGCCCTCATACTATAAACAAGTGTCCTTTCACTGTATAGTTAGTGGCCAGTATTTTGCACTTTTGTGTGTTTTGGGGGGATGATTCCATTGTTTAAAATGGCCCCCCAAGTGTAGTGCCGAAGCGTTGTCTAGTGTTCCCAAGCACAAGAAGGCTGGCATGTACTTTTTGGAGAAAATACATGTTCTAGATAAGCTTTGTCCAGGCATGAATTAAATGTTTATGAATTAACACTATATATTAAATAAGGTGTTTCTGAACAGAAACACACATAAAACAAGATTAAGTATTGATCGACTGGCCGAAATCTTGTGATCAGGGGCTGGCAGGCACCTAACCCTGTATTTCCCCTAGGAGCAATGTTTCCATGTTGACTAATTCAGTGTTCACTGTGACTTTACAGAACACAACTATTGTAAATAATAAGAATTGACCAACTGTTCAATTTTAATAAACACTGCCTAACAGTTTGCTAAAGTGATTGTATAACCAATTTAAAGCTGCCCTTGGTCAAGCTACACCTAGACCAAGTAAATTAGTATTTCTGGCAGGGAGTGCCAGGGGCAGCATTTTTAAGCTGTTCAAGTGGTCCTTCTTACAGCTGATGTGACCATCACTGATCAAAATATACGCAGAGAAAATAGGGATATCACAACACAGAGTGTAGCCTGTGTATATGGTTGCCTCTCAAAAAATAGTTGTCAATTTTACTTAAATGTGCCCATTTTGGCTTCTTTTTATTTAGCATTTTACTTTCTTCTCTTTATAAATGGTTCATGCACATAAAAACATGCAATCAATGAAGAAAAACAATAGCTCACCTGGAAGAGAAATGACAAAAACTACCTTGGGCTTGATTGTAAAGAGCAAATGATGGCTTGGCAAACAGAGAGAAAGAATTACCTACCAGGCACATGCGCATTTATCCTCACCTGTGATCTTGAGCAAAGGGGGGGAGGAAAAGTTGTGCAGTAATCAGAATCAGTAATTGCTGCAATAGGAAAGAAAGGTGAGGATTGATTGCCAAGTACAAAAGAACAGCTCCTTGTTATCAGGAAATCAGTCTCTCCTACTCACAAAACCAACAGTGCCAATTTCCATGGTAGTCTGCACAAATGTAGCTGAGAAAATCGAATTTCCACTGTCCCAAGATTAGCTCTGTTGTCGAAATTATTATAATTACTCAGTTTAAGTGGTGAGTTTTTAAGATCCACCTCTCATTTGTCAAGACAACCGGAGCTGTTGAAGGCATCCACCTTACCTGGGCATCAGGCACTCCATTAAGGTACGTATGTATTTGCTTCCAGATGGGAAACCCCAAGCTTTAGTTGGAAGGGCTGACCTGGAAATTACTTATGGGGTGTTTGAGTTGTCCAGTGGTTCTCAAAGTGTGGCCTCCGGGCAATCAGCATCAACATTAGGTGGGAACTTGTTCAAAATGCAAATGTTCAGGACCTACCCCAGTAAGGCTGTCAGATAAAATACAGGATGCCAGATAAAGTATAGTTAAATTTGAACTTAGATAATTGTGCTAGTTTCCCATTGCTATAAAGAAATATCTGAGGCTGGGTCATTTATAAAGAAAAGAGGATTTTTGGCTCGTGGTTCTGCAGGCTGCACAAGAAGCATCACACCAGCATTTGCTCCTGGTGAGGACCTCAGGAAGCTTCCGATCAAGGTGGAAGGTGAAGGGAGAGTAGGTGTGTCACATGGCCAGAGCAGGAGTAAGACAAGGAGGAGGAGGGGACAGACTCTTTTAAACAACCAGCTCTGGCACAAACTAATAGAACTTACTCATCACCACAGGGAGGGCACCAAGCCATTCATGAGGGATCTGCCCCCATGACCCAAACACCTCCCACCAGGCCCCACCTCCAACACTGGAGATCAAATTTCAACATGAGATTTGGAGGTGACAGACATCCAATGCATATCAATAGTCAATGATGCCTTTTTAGTATTAGTATGTTCTATTCAATATTAGAGACTAAATATTTTTTTTAAAAATTGTTGTTCAGCTGAAATTCAAACTTAACTGGGAATCCTGTATTTTTATTTGTAAATCTGGTAACCCTCCACCCCAGACCTACAGAATCAGAAACTCTTGGGGTGGGGCTCAGCAGGATATGTTCCGATGAGCTTTCCAGGTGATTCAGATGCATGCTAAAGCCTGAGGCTCATTGCTCTAAATTTTAGCTTTCTGTCTTGTCTAATTGATGTAGGAAAGGATTAATTCCACTCTAGTCATATCTCAGTGGTTAGATTTTTATATAATGCAACATCTAAGGTCTAAGCCCAATTTTTTCTCAAATCAGAACTAAATAACTCGCTATCTAGTTCGCTTTGTAATTCATGTTTGGCAGGGCCCCCATTTTAGAATTGACCTTCTTTCCAGATACAAGTGGGTGCTTCAAGGCTCACGTCTCCCGGTAGTGAGATGTGACTATAACTTATGAATTGAGAGAGCCCTTATGTGGACAAGGCTGAGAGAGAAAAACTCTAGGGGATCCAGTTCTTTTGTAAATTTTACTTCCTGGAGCTCTACCAGGTCCTCACATTGAAGACTGTAGAAAAATCCCCCTGGGGGAGCCATTTTAAAATATGTCAGAGTGTTCTGTTCTTCACAATCAGGCCTGCCTTCTAGAGAAACTGTTTTTCCAGAGCCTGACCTCTTGGGGTTTTATCAGAGACTAACTGACCTTTGGGAAGGGGAATACCCCACTCCAACTCCCTCCAGCCATCCTGTCCCACCAATGGGGAAAAAGAAATAACTGATAAGCACTTGCAAAGTTTATAGACAATGTTTATAGTTTCTATATAAGTAAAGTAAATACTAGCAATGATATACGGGACAGAAGGGAGAAATTGGGAATATTTTGTCATTATAACATACTTCCACTACTTGTAAAGCAGTATAGAGTTATTTTAAAGTGGACTTGGAGTAGTCGTAAGTGTATATTGCAGACTCTAGGGCAAGCACTAAAAACAGTTAAAAAAAAAAGAAGTACAGAAGGGGAGAAAACAAAATAATTAAATACTCAAAAAAAGCTCCAGAAAAGGCAGAAAAAGAGTAGAAAACAAAAGTAGAAACAAAGAAAAAAGGCAATGAACAGAAAACAGTAGCAAAAATGATGGATATTAATCTAACTATATCAATATTCACTTTAAATGTTAATGATCTAAGTATACAAATTAAAAGACAGAGATTGTCAGAGTGAATCAAAAAATAAGACCCAACTATATGTTGTATAAGAGAACCCATTCTAAATATAAAGACATATATACATTAAAAGTAAAGGCTTGGAGAAAGAAATATGATAACAATAATCAAAAGATTATTTTGGAGTAGCTATATTAACTTCAGACGAAGCAGACTTCAGACCAAGGAAAGTTATTAGGGATAAAGAGAAACATTACGTAACGATAATGGGGTCAATTCTTCAAGGAGACATACGATGCCTAACGTGTGTGCCTCAAACCACAGAATATCAAAATATGCTAAGTAAAAACTGATAGAGCTGCAAGGAGAAATAGATGAATCCACTATTATAGTTGGAGACTTCAACACCCCTCTATCAGAAATGAACAGATCCAGCAGGAAGAAAATCAATAAAGACATAGTTGAACTCAACAACACTACCAATCAACTGTGTATAGTTGTCATTTATACACTACTTCATCCAACAAGAGCAGAATACACATTGTTCTCAAGCTCACGGGGAAATTCAAGATAGACCACATTCTGGCTCTAAAACACCCCTTATCAAATTTAAAATAATAGAAATCATACAACTTATGCTTTTAGACAACAATTAACTAAAGTAGAACTCAATAACAAAAAGATAGCTGGAGAATCCTAAAATAATTGGAGATTAAACAACACACTTTTAAATGACACATTGGTCAAAAAAAAAAAAGAAATCTCAAGAGAAAATATTTTGAATTAGATGAAAATAAAAATACAATTTGCCAATATTTGTGAAATGCAGTGAAAGCAATGGAGGAAAATGTATAGCACTGAATGTATATGTTAGAATAGAAGAAAGATCTCAAATCAGTGATCTAAACTTCCTCCTCATGAAATTGAAAAAGAAGAAAAAATTAAATTGAAACTAAGAAGAAAAAAAAGAAATGATAAAAATTAAAGTGAAATCAATGAAATTGAAAACAGGAAATCATTAGAGAAAATAACTGAAACCAAAAGGCGATTCTTTGAAAGGATCAGTAAACTTGATCAGCCTCTAGCCAGGCGGAAAAAAAAAAAAAAGAATAAATTACTAATATCAAAAATACAATATAGGACATCACTACTGATCCCATGGATATTAAAATAATAAAGAATACTCTATGTTTGCAAATTCGATAACCAGGATAAAATAGAGCAATTCCTTAAAAGATACAGTCTGTCAAAAAGTCACACAGAAAGAAATAGACAATAAGAATAAGGCTTTATTTATTAAAGACATTGTATCAAGAATAAATAACCTTCCCAAACAGAAAGCACCAGGCCCAGATGGGTTCACTGGTGAATTCTACCAAATATTTAAGGAAGAAATTATACCAATTCTTTATAATCTCTTCCAGAAGATAGAAGGAGAGGGACTACTTCCTAACTTATTTTATGAGGCCAACATTACCCTAATAATAAAACAAGACAAAGACATTACAAGAAAACTACTAACAAATATTGCTTATGAACAGAGATGCCAAAGCCCTTTAAATATTAGAAAATTGAATCCAACAGTGTATAAAAAGAATTATACACAATGACCAAGTTGGATTTATCCCAGGTATGCAGGGCTGGTTCAACATTTGAAAGTCAATTAATGTTATTTATCACATAAACAGGCTAAAGAAGAAAAATCACATCATCATATCAATAGATGTAGAAAAAGCATTTGACAAAAATCTAACACCCATTCATTACAAACAGAAAAACAACCTCTCAGCAAACTAGGAATAAAGAACTTCCTTAATTTGATAAATAATATTTACAAAACTCCTATAACTAGCATCATATTTAACAGTGAGTAAACTAAAATCTTCCCTGCTAAAATTAGAACAAGGCAAGGATGTCTTCTCTCAACACTGCTTTCCAACATCATACTGGGAGACCTAGCTAATGCAATAAGGAAGAAAAAAAAAGCAAAAGGAGTATAGATTTGGAAGGAAAAAATAAAACTATCTTTGCTTACAGATGGATGAATATCTAGAATCAACAAAAAAAGCCCTTGGAAGTAATAGAGCAAGGTTGTAGGATACGAGATTAATATACAAAGTCAATTGCTTCCCTATATAACAGTGATGAACAAGTAAAATTTGAAATTAAAAACACATTACCACTTACCTTAGCATCCCCCAAAATTAAATATGTAGGTATAAATCTAACAAACTATGTATGAGATATATATGAAGAAAAGTATAAAATTTTGATGAAAGAAATTAGAGAAGAATTAAAGAAATGGAGAGGCCAGGCGCGGTGGCTCACACCTGTAATCCTAGCACTCTGGGAGGCTGAGGTGGGTGGATTGTTTGAGCTCAAGAGTTTGAGACCAGCCTGAGCAAGAGCGAGACCCCATCTCTACTAAAAAATAGAAAGAAATTACTTGGATAGCTAAAAATATATAGAAAATTAGCTGGGCATGGTGGCACATGCCTGTAGTCCCCACTACTAGAGAGGCTGAGGCAGAAGGATCACTTGAGCCCAGGAGTTTGAGGTTGCTGTGAGCTAGGCTGACACCACAGCACTGTAGCCTGGGCAAAAGAGTGAGGCTCTGTCTCAAAAAAAAAAAAAAAAAAAAAAAAAAAAAAAAGGGCGAGATATTCCATGTTCATGGATAGAAGGAATCAATATTGTCAAGATGTCAGTTCCTTCCAACTTGACATATAGATTCAATGTAATACCAATGAAAATCCCAGCAAGCTATTTTGTGGATATCAATAAACTGATTCCAAAGTTAAAATAGACAGATAAAACACCTAGAATAGCCAACACAGTATTGGAGGAGAAAAATAAGTCAAATAATTGACAACACACAACTTCAAGACTTACTATAAAACTACAATAAGAAAGAGGGTGTGGCATTGGCAAAAGAATAGACAGATAGTTCAGGAACAGAATAGAGAGCCTAGAAACAGACCCACATAAATATGGTCAATTGATCTTTGACAAAAGAGCAAGAGCGATTCAATACAGCAACAATATCCATTTCAACAAATGATGCTGAAACAACTAGGCATCCACATGCCAAAAAAAAAAAAAAAAAAGAATCTAGACCCAGACCTTACAATCTTAACAAAAACTAACTCAAATAGGATCATAGTATTTAATACTAAATTTGAAATGTAAAACATAGAAGAAAATCTAGATGACCTTGGGTATGGTGATGACTTTTTAGGTATAACATCAAAGGCATGGTCCATGAAAGACCCACTGTGATGGTGTTAGGAGGTGGCACCTTTGGTAAGTGATTACGTCAAAGGGTGGAGCCCTCCTGAGTGGGATTAGTGCCCTTATAAAAGAGGCCCCTGAGAGCTCTTGCCCCTTCTACCATGTGAGGACACAGCAAGAAGGCACCATCTGTAAACCAGGAAGATGGCACCAGACACTGAATCTGCTGGAGTCTTGATCTTGGACTTCCAGGCTTCAGGACTATGAGAAATAAATTTCTGTTGTTTATAAGCCACTTAGTCCATGGTATTCTGTTGTAGCAGCCCGAACAGACTGAGACAACCCCCCTGACCCCCTTTAGTCTTCAGGGTGTTTTTCCTCCAAACAAAAATTCCCTTATATAACCGCTGCACAGTTATAAAAGTCAAGAAATTAAACACTTATAGAATACTGTTATGTAATCTATAGACATTATTTAGACGTTTGTCCTTTATAGCAATAAATAAATAAGTGAATACACCAACAAACAAACAAAAATCCTGGCTCATGCATCGCGTTCAGTTGTCCTGTCCCTTAGTCTCCAACCATCAGGAACAGTTTTTCAGACTTTCTTTATCTTTCATCACGTTGATATTTTTGAAGAGTGCAGGCCCATTATGTCACAGAATGTCTCTCCATTTGAGTTTGTCTGATGTCTCCCTGTGGTTAGATTTGGGTCATGCATTCTTGGCAGGAATGTACAGGAGCATCTTGTGTCTTCTTGGGGCGTCACATGAAGAAGCCCAAGTGATGTCCCATTATGAAGGTGATGGCTTTGATCCCTTGGTTAAGGTGGTATCTGTCTGGTTTCCCCACGGTAAAGTCACTATTTTTCCCTTTGTAATTTGTAAGTACCTTGTGAGGAGACACTTTGAGACTAGGCAAATATCCCATTATCTCTCAAACTTTCACCTTGAGATGGTTACTTATAACCCCCACTTTACAGATGAGAAAACTGAGGCTAAGAGAGGGGAACAGCTTGTCTGCCTCACAATGTTAGCAAGTAAAACTCAAGTTAGAATTTTCTGACTCTAGGTCACACCTCTTCACCTACCCTACAAGCCTTCTCTCTTTCTGGCTTAACAACATCGGTTCCTAAAGCCATCTCTTATGTTGCAAACCTGCCAAGGCCTTGCCCACATTCCCTCAGCCCTTACATTTCAGCCTTGCTTCCAAATGTAGCACTCAAGGACTCTGCATGGCCACTGTCACATGCTCTGTCACCCTCTGCCCATCAGAAGTGTCAGGACAATAGTATCCCCTGGAAGCAGCCCCCAACTAGTCACTGACCCCTGTATTATACAGGACTTTCTGTAGAAATTCCTCAGCAACATTGCCCAGTGTGCTCTATACCATTTCTCAGAGGGCCCCAGCAAGATGAAGCTGCAGGTGTCCACAGCAGTGACCTGCTCAAGAGTGATGTACTTTTATTGGCTTCTTTCCCATCCCTGCATCACCCCACTCGTGAGTTCCTGGGATCACCTCCTAACTACAGTACTTGAGCCCTTTTCCTGAGTTTGCCTCTAGGAGGATCTAAACTAAGATGCCTTGTGAAGCTTTGAGTTCCCTGCCTGTTCTGGTCCCTCAAAGATCATGGCTTCCAAGAATGAGCACAGCCCTAAGGTAGAGTCTGAGCAGGCTAGGATGAAACCTGCTGATTCTTAGGAGGGAACTTGAAGGGTAACTGGAGCAAGGTATACCCTTGCTCAGCTGCGAGGAGCTGGACCGGGGCTGGATTCAATTGCACAGTCAATCAGAGATATGGCTGAGAACATGTGTGTGCCAGATCAAGGGGTCTGAGCTGCCTGCAGCCCACGGAGTGGCCCTTCACATCTCCCTTTAGAAGAAAGTGATAAATGGAGAGTGAAATATGACGTTGGCTGGAAGCTACAATGTTGGGGTGCACACATCCTTTGAGCCAGTGTCTTGGGTGGAGCTCCCTGGAAGCAGTCCCTACAATGACAATATGTGTGCACGTGTTTTATTGAGGCAGGACTCTGGAGAGAAATTGGAAAGGGAGGAATGCAAGCAAGGGAGAGAAGCGGCAGCAAGCAAGGGTGTAATTTCAAGTGACGTTCCAGTCTCATCTGACACAATGGGTGATTCTGGAGTGTGGATTGCACCGAGTTTGTTCCACCTCAAGTCTGGGGAGTGAGGCTTTCAAACTCTGCATCAGGAGAGGACAGGCGCATAAGCTCCCAGGCACTCCTTGCTTTCTTTGTTCTGGGTAGTGGTTCCGGCAGTACGAGGGCATTGGCGTAGGTTATAGGTGTGAGTGATAGTGCAGTGCACGGAAGCAGGGGGCTGAGCACCCAGAAATGGCAAGTTAGTCTGGTTGGTTGTGTATAACAAAATACCCCAGACAGGGTGGTTTAAATAAAAGAAGTTTATTTCATATATTTCTAGAGGCTGGACGTCCAAAGTCAAGGCGCTAGCAGGTTGTTTTGTGGTAAGGGCTGTCTCCTTGGCTTGCAGATGGCCACCTTCCCAAATAGCATCCTCACTGACTTTCCTCTGTGCCTCACATCCTTGAGGTCTCTTCCTCTTATAAGGACGTCAGTGAGATTGGATTAGGGCCCGCCCTGACACCTCATTTAACCATAATTACTTCTTTGAAGGCACCATTTCCAAATACAGTCCCACTGGGGGTTAGGGCTTCAACCTATGAATTTTAGGGGGACACATTCAGGCCATGACAAACAGTGATAAGGATCTGAGATCATCTGGAAGGAGTCCAAAGAGTGTCTGTGCAGGTGGATGCCTCGGAATTCAAGCACAGGCCTCACGGAACCTTCTTTAGTGACAACTTCACATTGCGGGGGCATAGTTCGCTTCCCGTGATCAGAATCCCCACATCTTGCCCCACGGCTGTGTCCAGCCCATGCCTGCACCACTGGCCATTGCCATGCGCTCATCTTCATCCATCCTCAGGGATGGAGAGTTCCCTTAGAGCTGAAAGGACCTCCGAAAGAGCTCAGTCCATGGCCCATTTTGCAGGTGGAGAAAACTGAGGCTGGCGAGGACCAAATGCCTCCCTGGAAGTTGGTGTCTTCATGGTGGAGCTGGGCTCACCCTCTAGGCCTCCAGTCCTAGCAAGCAGCGAAGATGGAAACTTTCAATGGCTGGTCCTTCTTTTCATGCATAGAAGAATGTATGGCTGTTTACCCCATCAGATTTGCAAATTCTCTTCTGGCAGCCAGGGTGCAATGTTTTTCTCGGGGTTAATGGTATTTACTGCAGCCTGAGTCACCAACAGTCACTCGAGTCTCAGACTCTGCAATTAAGCCACTCCATAAGCAAACAGGAGCTTATGGAACTCTTTTGGCAGGTTGAATATTTATAAGCAGGCTTATCTTAATTAACATTGCTGAGTGGCCAGGCTGGAATGTTTATCCCTTTTCTATGATGTCTTTGAGCGAGGAGGTAGCTGGCGTTGGGCTTCCAGGGCAGTGGCAGGAGGAGGTCTGGCCACTGGACGGGCCCCTGCAGCACCTGGGGGTGGGTCAGCAGCTCAGGCAAGCCCAAAAGACCCTGCCCAGATGGTTTGTGCTCAGCCAGGGTGGGCACAAGCTCTCCTCCTGAAAGAAGCAGCATGTGGGATAAGCAAAATGCTCGTCCTGGCTGTGGATTGTGGGGGCCTCTGCCTGGTGAGGACAGAGCTGTGTCACCTCAGCAGAGTCATCTTTCCTCCCTCCCTCCAGCTGATCACAGCAATTGCCCCTAGGAATTCCTCAGGCAGGGTGAACAACTCATCCTGGTTTGCCTGGGACGTCCCTGGTTTTAAAACTCAAAGTCTCACATACTGGAAGCTTTCCTCAGTGCTGGTTGGTCGCTTTATCTTTAGGCCAAGAAGAGAAATCTCCTTTCATTGGATAAAAGGCCCATGACCCCTCTTTGTAGAAAAAGTTTTAGTTGACAAATAATGTTAGTATGTATTTACAGGGTACAATATGATATTTCGATATACGTATATGTAGTGGAATGATTAAATCAAGATAATTAGCATATCCATCACCACTTACTTAGCATTTTTTTGTGGTGAGAATATTTAAAATCTATTCTTTTGGCAAATTGGAAACGTACAATACGTTATCATGAACCATGGTCACCATGCTGCCTCTTGTTCACAGTCTAGCTGGAGGCCAAGGCATTGGCTTCCAGGGTGTGACCTCTCTCCCTCTCCACAGCCATTTTCTCCATGGACTTGTAGCAGAGGACGCTCCTCCCCTTCCTCCAACACCCCGGAGTATCCCGGGTCCCCTCCCTGTCTTCCCTTCCACAGCAGTTCTGTGGACAGCAGAGGCGATGGTGGAGAACTGAAGGGAAGGGTTGTCCTCTTTTAGGGGAGGAGGAAACTGGGCCCCTTGAGGGTGCTGGGAGGGGTCTGACTGCTCACTTCTGCATGCCCAGAACACAGCCCAGCACCCAGCACAATGACCCCCAGCCAGGCCCAGGCTGCCAGGCTCCCCTCCCCCAGTAAATGCATGTCGAACACACATTTTATCAATAGTGGTTTCAAGGAATATTGAATGGCCCACCAGGCTCTGGCTTACTGGCCCAAAGCAAGCACTCAACAAATATCCATAGACTAGCGCTCTGGCTGCCTGGTTATCTGGGTAGCATGAATGACCAGCTCTCAAACTGTGCCCAAGAATGACCTGAAGAACTTTCAGAAATATGATCCCTGAGCCCCACCCACTGAATCAGACTCCTTGAAGCTACAGCCTGGGGATAATGATGGTGAGGACAATGATGAAGATGATAGCCAACATTTCCTCAGCACTCACAATGAGTTTAGGTGCCTTTCTGATGGTCAGGCACAGAGAGGTTGTGCTGTGTGTGCGAGGTTGCACAGCTGGCAAAGGGTGGAGCTGGGGCCTGCTTACGGGCAATCTGGCTCAGAGCTGATGTGCCAAACGCTAGACAGTCCCTGCAGCACCTGGGCGGTGTCTGCAGGCGCATCTCCCCACGTATGTGCGGCTTCCCTGACTGAGTTGTAAAATCCAGGCCTATCGGTATGAGAATTAGTGAGATAGGTTCTGGCTATGTTCTCCGTTTTTGATGGTTGCTGCAGTTACTTTTGCTATGTAATAAATAACACCAAGGCGTAGAGACTTAACACAACCCCTTTATCTTTCTTAAGGTTTTGTGGGTCAGGAGTTCAGGAAGGGCTTGGCTGAGCTGATCTTTGGGTCTCACAGACAAATGTCAGCAGGGGTTGCAGATGCTTGGGGGCTTTGCTGGGCTGGAGTCCAAGGTGGCTTCCTCATGTGGTTGTCACTTGGGAAGCTGAGCTGGATGTCGGCCAGAGCACCCACAGGTGGCCTCTTTGGCTTGGTGGTGGTGGTGGTCCTGGGGTTGATGCTGTGAACATCTCAGAGGACCAAGTGGGAGCCACGAGGCCTTATCTGACTTGGCCTTTCTTCCGCTGTGTTCCGTTAACAAGGGGGTCCCTGAGGGAGCCCAGGTTTAAGGGGAGGGGATGTACACTCCTCCTGTGGGAGGGATACCAAAGAATTTGCTGAAATATTCTCAAAGCATGACAGCAGTGATGCGAATTTTCCACATCTTCTGCACGTTTATAAATGTTTTGCTGGAAACTTGGGAGAGGCCAACCAGATACGTTTTAAGCCCCAGGCGAATCCAGTTTTATCATAATGTTTAGGGGAAGAATAATCTCTCTGCTGGTGCTTGTCCGTGTGACCCTGGTGTGTGCTCCCAACAGTGGAAGGAAGGAGAGTGCAGGCCATACCAAGGGAACTTCCTGCCCACGCCAGATACTCTCGTGGAATCCGGAAGAAGGTCCAAGTGGTCCTCAGCTTAGTGCATGGGGGCATGGTCTAGACAAGGATTCCCAAGCTTTAATTGGTTGGCTATGTCTGGGGTGGATCTGAGACTCTCATTGTAATAAGCTGCAGGTGCTGCTGGGCCACTGAGCAAACCACGAATAGAAAGACGCTAACCCAGGGGTTGGCCAACCAGGCCTTTGGGGCTAAATCTTGCCGGTGGCATGTTTTGTGTGGGCCATGGCTAAGAATGAATGGCTTTTTACAGTGTCAAAGGATTTTTTTAAAAAATAAAAAACAAGAATGTGTAAACAGAGACTGTAAGTGGCTTGCAAAGTCCAAAATATTTGCTATATGTCTTTTTACAGGAAAAGTTTGCTGACCCCTGATCTAAGCCATACAGAGTTGGCACTGGCTGGAGATGGGGCTTCTCTGCTCTTCCATTTGTCCCAGCTCCTATAAGCAATATGACACCTTAGTCCTGGACACTTGCCACAGTCTACTTTAGGTTACCCACTCATGGATGGCTGACAGACCCCTCTCCATGACCCTTGAACTTTCAACCCCTCAGATCCATCCTGCCCAGAAGCCTCCCTCAGCCTTCATTGGGATTGTCCACTATTCGGCTCCTCCCGGTGCTGGAAGGGGGCTTGGCTGGGGGTGGGGGTCTATGGATCCCCAGAGAACATTAATTTCCTATGTGTGTGTCTCCCACATGTAGGCGAGGTAGTTTTCAAACAAGGTCCCCGAATTCTCTGATACTCCTCCCACTGCAGGTAGGCCTATATTCCCTCCCCTTGAACTTGGTTCTGTAACTACCCAACCAAAACAACAGGTGAGATGATGTAGTGCCAGTTTCCAGGTCCAGGTGGCTTCTTCTCCCTGTTTTTGGGATGCCCCCTGTAGGAATCCAGCAGCCATGCTGTGGGGAAGCCCAAGTAGCGAGGGAGAGGCCAAGGTCAAAGGCCACAGCCTGGCTGAGCTCCCAGCTGACAGGCAGCCCCAGCTGGGAACATATTACACTGGATCCTCTGCCCCCAGTGAGCTGCCCACCCTGACCCCGCATAGAGCAGAGATGAGCTGTCCCACCACATCCTGCCCACACTGCAGATTTGTGACCAAAATAATTGATGCAGTGGTTTTAAACCACTAAGTTTTAGGGTGTTTTGCTAAGCAGCAATTGATAACTGGGAGATCTACAATGAAAGATCAATTGTGTCTTTCTTTGCTAGGCTTATATATCAAAAGCTCTCAACTACTCTCCTAGCCCCAAGATGTGTCAGGGCCCAGGAAACTTAGGGTGACAGAGGAAAAAACACAAACCTGTCTTGCAACAGCTGGATGGGAGGGTTGCTTTGAGATCACCCACACAAGTTTGGTGATTTCCCACCTGATTCTGGGCTGCCTTACCCCACAGGTATCATTATTCAAAGGTAAGTAGAAAATACATTCGACACAACACAAGGCAAAATAATCACCCAACAATATGTGACTCTGGATAGAAACCATTAGGGGAGATTCTATCTACCAGCATTTCCCACTAGCAGCAAATAATTTAGTGTGGATTGCTTTCCTCTTACAAATGGAGTTGTGTAATGGTTTTTTCCCTCTAGTGCTCAAGGACTTGGGGTATGCTTGCTCACATCCTAATGTTCTTTGCCCTAAAGCTGCCCCTTAGGAATTCCTTTGCAGGAGGTCTATTGTAGATACGTCTTGAGAGTGTGTTTACAGCTCACAGCGAATTCCTTAAACTACCTTCCCTCCTCCACAGGAGTCAGCAGTAACAGCCATATTTGCACAATATGATCCTTCCTCTCAGGGGACAATTGACTGAATTGTTGCGAGTGTGTATATGTGGGTCAGGAGATGGGCGTTGAACCCAGACTGCAGTCTCTGTCTCTGAGGGTGGCAGGGAAGTGGGGAAAGCCAGAAGGCTCAAAGAATAGGGAACAGCTGATGTGCAGAGAGAGAAGCAGGTCCCGGAGACGCAGAGAGACTCCTGCAGTTCCAGGGCTCTCCAGGGCTCCATTTCAGCCCTTCCTGGGTCCTTACTGCCATTCTCGCTCAGGGCTCCCTGAATCCTGGTGATGAGCCTTCTATATCACTAATGCTGTCTGAGTCCATTTCTGTTATTTTGCACCATGTTGTAATGTACAGAACTGCTGTCCTGGGGGTCACAATCCTTGATTTACAGATGTAAAATGGGCCACAAGATGTGATCTGAGACCACACTGGACCATATTTTCTGAGCCCTTGGCTAGGTTTAGAGGAAACAGATGAGCAGCAAAGGGTGTCGCTTGTGTGGCTTCATCTGCCCAGGCCATGTAAGTCTGCAGAGAATTGCATTATGGGAGAATCTCAGGCACCTCACAGAACAGATACCATGGTAACCGTGGATGCCAGGTCCTCTGTGTATCAAACATCAACACCTTTATTTCCAAACGAGGAAGAAAATAAAAAAGCCACCATATTAGTTTTCTCCCTTCAAAGGTTATTTTTTTCTATTGAAGGAAAAATTATGACAAAGTTACAGAATTCTTCTTTTATACAGCAGATTTGGGGACATACAGTGACTTTCGAGCGAAGTGGAGAGGTCCAAATAAAAACACAAAAATGTGGATAAAACTTTGAGACTGTCAAATGGGGACCTAGCAACAATTTTACTTAAGATGCCATCAATGCCAAGGGCAGTGGCTGAATGAGAAATTGATTAATTTACCAAGCATTTGATTATCGAGTGCCCACTATGTTGCAGGCACTAACCAGGACAAGGGACTAGTAAAGCGTGTAAGAGCCGAGTCTCTGCCATGCATGTAATTCTGGAGAATCTCATCTTTCTCAACCAAAATGCAGGTATCTGCCCTCCCACTGTGAGGAGTTTGGGGAGGCGAAGGGAATTGTGAGACACTGCCATGCCCTCATTGGGATAAGAAAATGTACGTAAAATGATACGCTTCAGCACAGAGTGGTGCATCCACCGTCCTCATGGAAGGTGCTGATAAGGCCTATCTCTGACTCAAGAGAGGGAGGCCCAGGGGGCTGGACTGATGTGGGAAGCTTTCCTGGAGCAGGCCAGGCTCGACTTGTTCCCTATGAGAGATTGTTAGTGTAGGGAAGGTGTTCAAAGGGCCCGGCTGGGGGAGGGGGGAGCGGTGTAAGCAAAGGTGTTGGTGACACATGACACAGTCATCTCTGTCTTAGCGGCTGATTGGCTGGATCCCTGGACTGGGAAACCAGGCTGGGTGTGGATCGTGGAGACCCCGGAGGCTCAGAGGGCTGAATGTCGCTCTGCAGGGAATGGGAGGCCATACGACGTTTTGGAATAAGGAGGGGCACGTACGAAGAGTTGCTTTGTAAAACTTGTTCGTCCAGGAATTGGCAGAGTGAGAGAAGCGCTGGAGGCTGGAACATGGAAATCGCAGGGACTGAGGGCACGACTAGGGGGCTGTGGAACCGCAAGCGGACCTAGCCTGAGCAAGTCCCTGCTCAGACACCAAGCAGTGTCCAGGAAATGGTGTTGCGCTGTGACCACCCAAGTGGAGAGACGAAGGTGGATGTATCACCCAGAGGTTCAGGAGCCCAACTGTCAGATCTCACAAGGGGGAAGAGCAGTGCTGCAGACGTGGTGGGTTCCCTGCCCACCCGCACCGGCGCTCGCCCTTCAGTGCGCTCTGAGGGTGTCCTACAGCCAGTACCTCCACTCGCCACCCGAGGGCGCTCTCTGGACTGCTTGTCAAAGCCGGGCCGGCGGGAAGTTAATGTCCCGGATGACGATGGTATCTGATGGATAAGTACCCCCACTTTCTCACCCCTGTCCCTAAGGAGGGACAACTCTGAGCTGTGTCTCCCACAGTCCCCTGCATGACCGACCCTCGGTGGCCCACAGTGGTAACCTGCTTACGTCCACATCGTCACTGGCTGCCTTCCCTACAGGCCTCACTTGCACCTTCCTCTCAAGGTGCTTCCTGGGGTCACCTCCCAAATAAACTGCTTAGATTCAGATTCTCAGTTCAGGGTCTGTTTCTGGAGGATCCCAACCTAAGGCAAGGGGATTAAAACCAGACACTTTGGTATTTTGCATCTAGGCATTCTCCTTTAACATTAGGCAAATTTTTACTTCAGAATACTACGGAGTACAAACGTTTTGGTTACATAAATTGCTTTTGTACAGTTTGAGTTAAAATTATGTGTGCCCATCCCCCAGATAGTGTGCATTGTACCCATTAGGTGTGAATTTACCCATCCCCTCCTCCCCTCTCCCACCTACTTGGTTTCCAATGAATGTTATTTCCATAGGTGCATGTAAGTGTTGAACAATTAGTTCCAATTTAATGATGAGTACATGTGGTGTTTGTGTTTCCATTCTTGTGGTACTTCACTTAAAAGAATGGTCTCCAATTCCATCCAGGTTAGTACAAGAGGTGACAGTTCATCATTTTTTTTTTATGGCTGAGTAGTACAACATTAGGCAAATTTCAATCACTTCTCTTTGGACCCTGAGCTTCAGTTCTTTGCCATTCAGGGGCTCTCTGGGTCTACTCGTCCAGATGTAGGCAAGTTTCTGCTGGCTCACTCCATGACGTCCCACAGGTCCCTTGCCCACTCTGGGCCACCACTCTCCCTTGAGTGTTGTGATTTCTATAATATCAATTGGGAGATGCAGGGACATGCCATGAGAATCAGCTTTGCACTGTTTGGTAGCTCTGTGGATGGAAGAGGGTGCATGGCTGCTGCGTGGCATTTGGAGACAGGGCCAGGTCTAGGGATGGAGGGTAGGTGGCAGCAAAGTCCTGGTCATATCAGTTGGAACCTAATGCCTCCTTTCCTCAATGTGTTGGAGATGAATTTCAGGCTCTCTACTCCAGGGGTTCGAAAGGCTTTTTCTAGTCATGACTCAGTTCTCCAACAAGCTGACAACCCCACCCTTGAACCCAGCACCCTCCATAGCCATATTGTTTCTGAAACTGTTCACATAATCAATTTTTAAAATTTAAAGTGAGCAAAGGGATGATTCCAATAAAAGCACATTAGAGAGGACTTTCAGGTCTTAGAAATCCATTCATCTGTACTTCTGAGGCCAATAATTATAGTGCATGTGAGTAAAAGTAATTTAACTCTCTTTTCTCAACTCCCCTGAGTGGCTCCTTGGAGAGGGAAGTCAATGGGACTGAAATGGTTTCTAATAATTTGTCTCAAAGTAGGCAGTGAAGCCCAAGCCAGAGGAACTATCAAATACCGAATGGGCATCAAAGAAGTCAGGCAAGATGTAAATACGGATTTCGAAGATCAAAAGTAATTATAAGTAACCAGAAGTATTAGTATTGTCCTTTTTTGGGTAACACAGTTAACTGCTGAAAGACCTATGGGACATTTTTCATAGGCAATTTTAGTACCAACAATGTTTTGAAGTCTCTTTATAAGGTCATAGTCAAGCTCAGATCTCAGCTTGAATGTCTAAAATGGACATTTGTGACTGCAGACATCAGCATGAAATCTTCTCTATTTCCTTTTTATGCTCCCTCTGGAACTACGCTTATTGAAAAGGTGACTTTGAGGACAAATTTACAGCAGCAACATAAATAATGGTCCCTCTGTAATTAGCTTTTGTGATGAGTCAAGGGGTCCTAACAGCCTTTTCCATCCCAGAGATCCCAGAGGAGTCAGAGAAGTTGTTCATCACTGGTTGTTCTTGGTAATGTGCTGAGGAGATGAAGAGTCCCTCCTTTGGGTGGTGAGAGCCTTTGATGAAGGGATGAAAAGGACTTACCCGGAAGAGGCAGGGGGCTGGATAAAGGCACAGAATGAGCACATCTGTGAATCATACTCCCTCCTGCACTAGATCTCTAGAAATTGTAGGAAAGACATAAAACACATCCTGTACAGCTCTGGAAAATTGGATGTCTTACCTTTCTTGGATCTGAAATTATGATGAAGGCATGAAAGCTAGAAGGGAGATGAAATCAGGTTAAAAGTGAAGTTCACCAATCAAAACATGTGCAGGTGAGTTCTTTATAAGGTGAGAGCAGTCTAGGGTGCTGCAGGAGAGCTCTAGGAGAGCTCCAAGCTCAAGGTTGTGGACGTGGAGAATAAGAGGGGCTGCCTGGGTTCACTTGTCCAGGTGATTGATGCATTACTGGAGCAGCCAGGTGGGTTGCCGCCTACCTGTGTCAAGCAGCAGCAAGTAGAGGCATTTTTCCCCAGGTAGGAGCAGGAAGTCTGGATACTTGGGAAACAAAGGCAGGGCAGGTACCACGTAGCTACTGATGTTAGGGGTTGACAAACTACTGACAAAACCAAGATAACATCTTGATAAAAGCATCTACCAAACACTAAAGTATTTCCAACAAATCTGGGAACAAGATAGCAAAATGACCATTGCTATTCAACATTATACTAGAGGCCAGTGCAATGAAAGGTGAAAATCAGATATTTGGAGATGATGTGATTACTTACAAAATCTAAGAAAATCAAGTCACAAATTATTAGAATTTAGATTTCTGCAAAGGAGTCTGATATAAGACCAACATAAAAAAAATCAAAAGATTTTTCAAATGTCAGCAAAAATGAATTAGAAAATGTAATACAAAATAGGATTCAATAGCCACGAAACTGTAAAATACCTAATAAATGTAACAACAAATGTGCAATATCTACATGAAAAAAATTATAAATCCTTATTAAATGTCACCAATAGAAATCTAAGTGAAGAGCTATACTATGTTTCTATACGGTATATTTCTAAATTCTCATTAATTAATCCACAAGATACAGGCGGGATATTTAAAAAAGTATAGAATGAGTAGAATGAGTTGGCCAATTTCTTTTTAAGAAGAGCATTAAAGAGTTTTTGTCTTACTAGATGTTAAAGTATATCATGAAGCTACATACAACAAATTAAAAGCCAAATGTACAAGTTGTAACTATAAAAGTATTGGAAGAAAATATAGAAACATTTGTCAATAATCTTGGGATAGGGAAATTTTCTTAAGCAAGACACAAAATACAGAAGGTATAGCTGATTTTGACAGAGTACATCAAAATGAAAAGTTGTATATGACACACGGTGGTATAAAACCATATATTACAACCACGTACACAACCAGAAAATATTTGCAACATATGGGAGTTAAATGATTATAAAAATGAATATTGCTGAATTACAAAATTATTGCATACTCTGAAGTACAGATACAATATTTTATAGTGTATTTCTCTACTACAGACTAAAATAAAATCTTAAGGCCCCCCACCAGCTGACTGAATGGATCCCTCTTGGCCAAGTGAACCCCAGCAATAAAAATCTTAAATCTGAGTTCCTTTAATTGAGGAGAAGAGAGACGAGACATGCCTAGTCATGCCCTGTACCTTTTGGAGTTATTCTTTGTAACACTAAGATACAAAATCATTAACAAGCTTGAGGCCATGTCAGGCAAAGGTTAAACCACACCTGCAGGTCATCAATTTACTTAGCAGATCACTTGAGTCTCTGTATACGTCCAGTGGCTTGTCTCTGATTAACAGACTTCCTTATCTTAGCTTAAAACATTCTAAGCCTTTAGACAAAGCTTTATTTCTTTAACCAATTACAAATCAAAGTATCTTTATACTTACCTATAACCTGTAAGCCCCAGCTTTGAGATGTCCTGCCTTTTGGGGCCGAAGCAATGTACGCCTTCCATGTATTGATTTATGACTTTACATGCAATTCCTGTCTCCCTGAAATGTACAAAACCAACTGTAACCCAACCACGGCAAGACCACTTGCTCAAGGTTTCTTGTGCGTGGCTCTCCAGGCCATGGTGCACATGTTCAGGTCAGAACAAACCTCTTTAAATTATTTTGCAGAGTTTGGGTTCTTTTCTGTTGACATTATGCTTGATTTTATTCCCCCTACATAGCCTCCGTAAGTTTGTCCACTCTAGTAAGCTTAATATGAACCAGTGCATTAAAAAGTTTCTCTAGGTGCATGCTGGTCGCATGTGGATAAAATGCCCAGACTTTCTGACTTTCATCCCTCCCTAAGGTGCAGCAGGGTGTGTGTGTGAGGCTTGTGTGGCCTCGTGATGGTGAGACAGGGGGAGGATTCATTTCTTGTCTTCTGGATCTTCCCTCAGGTTCACCCCAGCTTGTGATTAGTGACCGCCCAGGTACACTGGTCCCGTGCCCAGCTGTTGCATTTCTGTTGGCACCAGCACCTGAGGTCCAGCATGGGTCTGGTCTCTCTACCAGCTTGGTCAATGCCTGTGGCCCTTTCTGGCTGACCCAGCCCCACTGTTGCCCTCACATGGCCTCGCTGGAGGTCCACCTGTGTCTCCCAGGCCCTGTGGCCCATCCTGCCCTCACCTGTGAGCTGCTTCCCCTCATCACACTGGCCATCTGGTGTGCTCCTGTCTAGCCACCCAGGTACCTCTGCGCCCTCTCGGGGTGGCAGGGAGCTCTGGGTTCCATCAGTGCCACATGTAGGGGTGCCAGATAACATACAAGATGCCCAGTTAAATTAGAATTTCAGATACATAGCAAATAATATTTTAGTACATTAAGAAGTACGTATAAGTATAATACGTTGACCTAAAATGCAGAAACCAGGCAAAATTAATATAAGTAGAGAGTTTATCTGGGTCGGGTTGAGGACTGCAACCCGGGTGCATAGATTCAAGTTGCCCCGAATGCATCCTCCGATTAGCAGCAGTTACGAGTGGATTATTTATTTATTTGTTTGTTTGTTTATTTATTTATTTTTACTAGTCAAGGGCAGTCGCGAGAAGGGGGAAAGTAGTAGAACAAGGGGTTCAATCTGTAACTGACTGTGAACAATCACGTGAGATAGCTCACTGCCAGCCACAAGTGGATCTTCAAAGGCAAAAAATGGGGGACAGGGAGTAGGGTGACACGAAGTGGTTTTTCAGGAATTCTCATTGGTTTACAGAAATGACATTGGTTAGTGATTGACTATATATTGTTAAGCGATGGGGTGTGGTGGGTTATTGTGTCCAGTGTGGCATTATTAGGTTAATTTACAGCTACCTGTGGCGTAGCAAGCAGTTTCAAGAGATGAATACATAGCTCAACGGAAGGGCGTAGGACATGATTGCTGCCCCATTTTAATATCTATCTGGGCCTCATAATTAAAAGGACATGCATTCCTCAGACAAAGGTATTCTCTCAGTTCCAAATATTGCATGTGGCAAATATTACAGGGGGCATAGTCATGCTAAAAACAAATCATTCACTGCTTTTTTAAAAGTCTAATGGGGCATCCCATTATTTTCTAAATCCGTCAGCACTACGTGGGAGCCTGAGGCTGCTATGGGAGAGTTTAACACAAGGCTTCCCTTTTTCTGCCTGGCTGCTAGGCACTCTGGGTTGACTCGGTGGTGCCCACCCTAGCTCGGGCTGGGGGATGAGTGTGAGGCTGTCTCCTTCTACTGTCTGCACAAGAAGTGCAAATGAGGTTTTGCTGCTTTTTGCTTTCTCCTCAATGTACGTACATGTCTCTACTCCTTTAACCCAGAGCAACTGAACTAGGACACACTCCTCTCTTCACTGGCTAAGGGAGGGGACTCTCACCTCTTCTCCTCCTTGTCTTCATGGACTTCCCTTAAGTCCTCTAGGCTCTTGATATGTTAAAGGAGGGAGATAAAGAAATTCAGAAAATCCCATCCTCTCTCCACAAGGCCTGGACTTAGAGCCCATTATCTTGCTGCAATTCAAACCCTACTTTGAAGATGAGAAGCTGAATATTAATTCTTGGTATTATTCCAGTAGATAATTCTAAAACCCTTCACTGGTCCCCAACTCCAAGGGCAGCTGACTTCCTTAGGCTGATGAGGGGAAAGCCTGCCAAGGTATAATTTCCTAGAAGTTAGCTACATGACTTTCATGCAATATAAAGTGAACAGGTGTCAAAGAATTTATTTAGCTCATTAATTATTAAAAGAGCCAGTCAGTTGTTAGAAGAGATTCAAAGCAGAATTTGAGTTACAGAGAGTTATATTCTCTTTGGGACAAAATTCATTTGCATTGTTAAGGACAGGAACCATTTATACTGCTACCAGTTGTCTTCACTTTAGCTGCTGCCCCTGCTGGCATGTAAAATACACTAATCAATGGAAAGTCAATCAAAGGCACAGGCCGCTATAGAATCAGATCATCCCGGAAGGTCCCCTCCTCGCAGTGCCCAGCACTCTACTGAAAGAACACCCAGGGATCTCTTCTGCCCATTTCTGTGCCTTGGACAATTTTTTCCTGACAAAGTATAATCTCAAAAAAGAGTTTAACCTGTTACAATACTAAAAGATAATCAATTCAAACAAGAGGAATTATAAATGACCAATAAATGTAAGACTAAACTCTCAATCTCACCAGCATATTTGTGGGAAACATATTAAAACAACCTAAGAGTTTTTATCAATTAATATCCAAGGTGGGGAAACAAAGATTCCCATGTGTTAATGTTGGACATTGGTTACACCTTTTTGGAGTATAATTTGGTAGTGTCTATTGAAATTTTAATTGACCCAGAAATTTCACTTATAGATGTATCTTCCGGAATAATATTCACAAACATGCAATAATAGTGAATAATAGTGAAAACATCAACTCATTTACCAAATATTCGTTGAACAACTACGCTGTACCCAGCTCACAGATGCTCAGGACAAATCAGTGAACAAACTAGGCAAAGATCCCTGCTTTCCTGGAACATGTATTCTCATGGGGGCTGATAGACAATAAGCAATGAATATAATAAATATGTACATTTTCTAGTATTTTGGAAGATTTTAAGTGTGGAAAGAAAGAGCAAGTAGATTATGGTGAGGGAGAATCTCGAGGGCTGGGAGTGGGGGAACAGCTTTGGATATTAAATACAGTGGTCAGGGTAGGCCTCCTTGAGAAGGCGAGATTTGAGCAAAGACTCGATGGGGGTGTGGGAGTGAGTCATGCAGGGGTTTGGGAGAAGAGCTAAGGCAAAGGCCTGGAGGTTGGGGTGTGCTTGGCATGTCTGAGAAAAAGCAAGGAGCCAGGGAAGAGCAGTAGGAAAGGAAGTCCGAATGCATAACAGGACACCCAACTCAAGGGGCCTCATTGGCTTTTGCAAGGACTTTGGCTGTCTCTGTAAATAAAATGGGGAATTTGTAAGGTTTTGAGCAGGGAAGTTATACCATCTGATTGGCATGTTCCCTGAATCCCTCCGGCTGCTGTGTGGAGAATATGTAGGTGGTTGGGGCCCGAGGGCAGAAGCAGGGACCAGTCAGGAGTTGTTGTTCTCGGCCTGGACACGGGTGGCAGCAGCTGAGGTAGTCAGGTTCTACAAGTGGTTTGTTTTTTTTTTTAAATAAATTTTATTGTGTATATTTAAGATATATAGGATGTTATGGGATATACACAGATAGTAAAATGGTCACTAAAGTGAAACAAATTAACATATCCACCATTAACGTATCACATAGTTGCCCACATATTGTTGTTGTTGTTGTTTTTGTTGTTGTTGTGGCAAGAGTAGCACAAAGCTACTCAAGTAGCAGGAATCCCAAATACAGCACAATTTTATTACCTACAGTCCTCATGTTGTACACTGGATCTCTAGACTCGTTCATCCTACACGTCTGCTGCTTTGTGTCCTCTGACCTACATCTCCTCTGTCCCCCCCGCCCTTGTAACCACTGTTTTATTCTCTACCTCTGTATATTTTACTTTATTTTTTTAAATTCCATATATAAGTGGGACTGTGCAATATTTTTCTTTCTGTGTCTGGCTTATTTCACTTAGTATAACGTCCTCCAAGTTCATCCATGTTGTGGCAAATGGCAGGATTTCTTCCTTTATAAGGCTGAATAATATTTAATTCTCTATATACATCATAGTTTCTTCATTCATTCATCTGTTCACAGACACTTAGGTTGTGTCCTTTTCTTTCTGCAAGTGTTTTGAAGATAGATCCCGCATGACTTCTCAGCATTGATTATGGGGTCAAGGCTGACTCCTGGGTTTTTGACCCGAGCAACCTGGAAGGAAGGAGGTTTCTGTGACCTGAGATGGGCATGGCTGAGGGCGGGGCATGACTCCTTTTGCGGGGAGGGAAGGATGAGGTGTAGAGGACTGTTGTCAGGAACTGAGTTTTGAACATTAAGAGGTTAGAGATGAAGCATTTTGGGAGTAATAGCTAGAAACTGAAAACGACTTAAAGGGCCATCAAAAGGGGAATGATTGTGTAAAGTAAGGTTGTAAAGAATGAAGTAGATTCATTTGTCAGCACTGCAAATGTAGGAGCCAAGAGAAAACTTTCCCTTCACCCTCTGAAGGTTCACTGAAAATCAACTGACAAAAAGCTGATTAATAAGAGAAAAGGCATATGAATTTATTTATTAAGGTGCATGGGGAGAACCACAGGATGATTGCCCCATCAGGCAGTGGGGTACGGTGCTTATATACCCTTCTTCTTAGGGAACAGGGAGATGGGAGTGTGGATGATTTTAGGGGGTAGTAAATGACTTCTAGGGAAATTCAATGGGCTTGAAGAACATACAGCGGCCTGGCACAAAGTCTGTTGGACTCACAGAGTAGAGAATGGTTTGCGACAAAGTCTGCCCAGGTGTGTTGACAGACTTCAGTCTTTCTTCCTGCGATGTGAGTTCAGTGAATGAAAAGCCTGGGAAGAGACCAGAGGCAATTGCTTTCTTCTTGGAAGATCTGGACCTCAGGAAGACAAGTGAACTTTAGAGAACAGCTGTGTTCTGTGCTTTGGGAGAGACAGAGGATTGGGGAGACCTTGAGGCTTCTTCTTCAGTTCAGCATGTCAAAGTGCCGTATTTTGAGGTTTCGATTTCTGAGCCCCAATACAAGATCTCCAAGGCATAGCATTAAAGAAAAACGTATATACAATATGATCTCATTTATTGGCACATCCTAATGGCAACAAAAACAGAATCATGGATTTTTATATTCATACAGATGTAGACATATCAGAAGGTATCAGAAGTGATACACTTTCTGCTTGCATAGATTTCTAAAGAAAAAAATCAGCTTTTCTGCAATCCTCATATAATCTAAAAATATTGTATAGAAGACAAAAGGGAATGATGAAAAATCTTGTCTCGCTTTGGGCCCTGGTTTCTTCATCTGCAAAGTGACCTGAAAGGTCCTTCTCCCTTTAGGAGTCACATTCTGCAACGTCCAGTAACCTGATTCTTCTTAGTTCGAAGCCAGGGTGTGTTTGCTCCCTTTGCCACGAATGACTATCACGGGCCAGTTGGATGTTTGAAAAAGGGACTTGGGCAGAACATGACCCTATAGGCTAATGAATTTCCATTATGAAGTCCTATCCACACACCCAGGGCCCTTGTGGATGACTAGTTGTGGGCAGGACATTTCTTACTCCATTTAAAAAAATAGTATTTATTTTAAAAAGCTAGGAATAAACTTAACATACGTTTGATAGCTGTGGCTGTTGACTTCTTCAAACTTCAAATTATAAAAACCAATTTGTTGTCCTGAAGTATAACGTAATCTTACTGTATAAAGTCTAAGTACTGCCCAGAGATAATCATTGTTCATGTTTTGGTGTATTTGCTTCCAGCCTCCCTGCCGTATGTATGCTGTTAAAGAAAAAATTATTTTTGACACTTGTTAAAACATGAAGGAAGACTTTATTCAGGACCATTGCTGTAGGTGTCAAGACCGTTGCAATAGAGAAGAAAGATCAGGCTCAACTCTGAACACAGCAAGGACACGTGGGGATTTAGGCATTGAGCAGAACAAGGGGGTCAATGGGTGGCAAACTACTGAGAGGAGACATCAGGGTGGGGGGATTCTTGCTGAAGGCAGGCCAGGGTGATCAGATATTGAGGGTGATGGGATTCTTGCTAAACTGATTCTTGCTGAAATGGGGCTATGGCAGGCCTGGCAAGGACCAAGGCCAAGGCTGAGGCCTAGTTGAGAAGAGGGCTCAGAGGAGCCTGCCTAAGGTTCTGTTAAGGAGAGAGTCTTTGTCAAAGCAATGGGGACAAATGATGCATTTATTATTTATGAGAGACCATAGCCCCTCCTCCCACCTCTCTGCACACTACCCTCACCAGGCAAAACTTGAAAACAGAGAGAAGTAGCAAGAATCACAGGTACCAGCAAGCCAATTGCCAAAGGTAAAGTAAGCTGAGGAGAAGACAAACCCCACTTGTTCTGAGGGTAGGAGAAGAAGGTTATGCCAGAGAAAAGGGGTGGGAATCTGGACATTATATATCCAGATCATAGTAGCTCTTGATGAAAAGTGAGTGTTGTAGGGGAGAAAAGTAATATTTTTTCCTCGCCCCTCACAAGGCTTGTCACTGAGATCTTTATACCAAAAGATTAACAAGAGAAAGGCATACACATCTGTTTACTGTAAGTTTTATGTGTCATGGGAGGCTTCAGAAATGAAGACCCAAAGAAATAGGGGTATCCGTGTATTTTTAGGTTTGCTGAAGAACGGACAGTCATGCAGAAGTGTGATTGGACAAAGGTGGTGTGATTTGGTGGTAACACACTGGGAGGAACTGAGCAAGGCCTGTTTGTTCGGATTCTTCTTGGCATCTCTTTGTCTTTCTTTAGGGTATGAGGAGGGCTGCTCTGCAACGAGGGTCTTATGACCTACTTTGAAGAAAGGTCAGAGAATTCTTTTATGGCTTGCTTCAAGAAAGGGTGGTGGGAGAAGGTTAGAGACCCTTCCTGCTTCTGCTGTTTTGTCAACTGCCAAGGTGCCATATTTTTGGGTAGTATGCCCTTATCCACAGCAGGGTATTAACATTAGATATTGGAATTAGTATTCGGGGTTCCCCAGGGAAGCACTGATTTTAGCAAATGATATAGTAGAGGGCCCATAATTAGCCCCTAAAGAAGCTAGGCTTGAACTTCTAAGACACAAGAGATCCACTCAGTGTTGTGAGACAAGGGGCTCTGTGTTTAAGTTACTGGTCTGGAACCAGTTAGTTGTGTAGCCTTGAGAAAAATCACTCCAATTTCCGGGCTTCACTTTCCTTATCGGTGGGTAAATAAATGAGTAGAATTGGTCTATTTGTAAGCATCTGTGAGTTTATAAAATCAAAGTTGTTATGAAGTGAGATCTATGCTTCCCCTTGTCTTGGGCAGCCCCAGCCCCCTCACCTGAGCTCAGGTGTGCACCTTCCCACTCCTTCAAGGTGGTGGCTGGCCCTTTGGCACCTCTCTGCTCCTGTGGTCTTGCTGGCAGAGTTCTTCCTGCTGACTCATTGCTCCAACTTCAGGCTCCTAAGAAAGAGGAGATTAGTGATTACCAGGACGGACCACGATGGTGGAAGATTTTGAGCTTGGACTAGGGTGAACCCGAAGGAAAGAACATTTTAATGAGTGTGCAGGCAGCGAGATGGTCCACATGATGATAGGTAGAGCTTAACGGAGATGCTTCCTCACCCTCCCCTTCCGTCTACCTTCCCTCCGAGGCTGGCTCCCCACCAGAATTGTGCTACTTAATTATCTTTGCTGATAAAGATAAATGGCAATCATTTAGCTCCTGATTGAGTGAAAAGAGAAATTGCGTATGAGTCACCCAGGGTCTTCTTCCAAACCTGGCTGGAAACTAAGCTGTGTTTTTTTATGACTTCTGTGCTTTGCAGGGACTCTAATTTCCCCCATTGGCGACCATTACCGTGCTTTATATAGAACAGTGAAACAACACAGCACATTAACCTTTGCGGATGGCGCAGTTAGTGCCTTCGTAAGCAGCGGGCTCTGATGCAAACATGGGGAAATGAGACACATTTAGTACAGATTGTTTTGTATAGCTTACCCCCTGTGGCCCGAGTGACACTTTTGAAGAGGCATAGACAATTCCGGCTTTGTCCCTTCCTCCTGGAGGTGGGGAGAGGGGGCTGTCACAAATGGCCAGCGTAGAGCAGGACACGGGTGAGTGACCCATTCTCATGGCCTCCTGTGCTGCCATCCTGCTCTGAGCCACCATCATCTCTCCCCTCAACTATTGCAATAGCTTTGTGACTGGGGTCCCTGTTTCTACTGCTGCCCTCCACAGTGTATTTTCACATCAGCAGCCAGAGGAATCCTTTGAAAACATAAGTTATATCATGTCACTGTCCCTAGAAGCCCACCTAGGCTTGGTGCCACACTCTGAGTAGAAGACAAAGTCTTTCCAGTGCCAGCCAGGTTCAGGCACTTTGCCCCATTACTCCTCTGTCCCCTCTTCTGGCCCACCCTGCCTGGAAGGTCCTTTGCACTGGCTGTTCCCTCTGCTGGGAATATTCTTCACCATATTTCTGCAGGACTCTCCCCCGCCCTCCGTCAGGCCATTATTCAAAAGCTGTCTTTTCAACAGGGTCTTCCCTGGCTCCCATCTAAAGAGGCAAACTTATACTTCACATTTCTTCTCCTCTTCCCTGGTACTTACCAGCATCTGACATGCTCTTTTAAAAAATTTAAAGCAAACAATCCATTGGTTACCGGTTGCTTTTCAAAATCACCTGTTTTAATACTACATTTAATTAAATAAATGATATATGTATTGTTATTATTATTGTTTACTGTTTATCTCCCCCAAGTGAAAATAAGCTTCATGAAGATGGGGATTTTTGTCTGTTTTGTTCCCAGCAGTTGGGATTACATCGTTTAGGTCAGTGCTTCTCAAACTTTTATATGCCCAGGAATCGCCTGGGGATCTTTTCAAAATGTAGATTCTAATAGGCAGCTTTGGGATAGGACCTGCGAATTTGTATTGCTAACAAGCTCTCAGGTGATGCTGATGTTGCTGGTCTGTGACCCACACCTGGAACAGCAGGCTGAAGACCGTGTGGATCTTCATGGTGGCAGGAGGCACCAGTTGTTTTCTCTCCAAAGCCAAGTTCAAAAACCCAGGTCTGGGCTGATGGTATCAGGGTCACACCTCACAGTTTGTGACTTAGTAGGTCAGGAGTACAACCTAGTCAGGAGTACAACCTAGGAATCTTCTTTTTAATAAGGCTCACCAGGTGATTCCAGTGTGCAGCTAGGATAAGTAACCAATGGTTTAGAGAAATTAAGAATTTCTTGCATGTGCAAATGTGATTCTGATTTTGCCAAATTGTCATCTAGTGAGTACACAATGAAAATTGGATTCTCAATTGAAAATCAAAAATTCCCTTTTTCCTCATTGACATCATTTGGTTGGCCTCCAAAAATTTAATGATTTCAACAGAGAAAAAGAGAAAATGTATATAATCATCTCAGAATATCCTCATTCATCACTTTAAAATTCTATTTAGTGTTATGAAAATAACACAAGCATATGGTAAACAATTCAAATAGTAAAAAGGTATGCAATAAAAAGTGAGCTTTTCTTCCATCTTGGATTTCCAGTCTCATTCCTTGCAGGAAATTTTGTCAACTGTGTCCTGTGAATATTTCCAGAAAATTTCCAGACACACACACACACACACACACACACACACACACACACACACACACACAAACACACATTTTTTCTTTGTAACTAGAAAGGGAAATGAGACCAAGCCCTTTGTAAGAGGCTTTTTCTTATGACTGTGTGGCTCAGTTAACCATGTATGGAAGATCATATTTTTACCCCGAGATCTCCCATTGAGAGGTGGGATTTATGGCTCTTTCCCTTGAATCTGGCTGGGATTGTAACTATATTGGAAGTGACACTATATGACTTTCAAGGCTAGATCATGAAAAATGATACTGCTTCCCCCAGGTCCTCTTAGCATGCTTGCTTAGGACCCTAATCATCATGCTGTGAGGCAATGGGGAAACCATGTTTAGGTTTTCTAGCCAACAGCTCTAGCTGAAGTCCCAGTCAACAGCCAGTATCAGCCTTCATAAATGTGAGGGAGTGAGCTTAAGATGACCCAGCCTCCAGCATTCAGGCCACTCCACCATGAAGCAGTGATGAGCTACAAAGAAATTAGAGACAGAATTTCCTGATCCTACTTAAGGGCTACACAGCAGGAGTTACAGAAGGATGATATAACCTATGTGTCACTCATAAGTGATCTCAAGTCATGCACTACTTTAGGTAGGCTAGGCAATGTTGTGATGGCAAGCAAATCTTCACATCTTCCAACTTCACATCATAAATGCCTATTTCTCACTTTACGGTACAATGAGGGTAAGGTGGCTCTCTTCCACATCATAACCCAGGGATCCAGTTTCCTTCTATGTGGTGGTTCTTCTATCTTCAAGGGCTTCCTTGGAATCCTTTACTGTATTCCTTTCATTTGACTGGCCTATGAGTAAAGAAAGAGGGCATGGAGGATGGCATGGGAAATTGTATGGCTTAGCCTTAAATGAGTTACATCACTTCTGCCCACAATCCACTGTGGCTGACCCAAATATATGGCCCCAGCCTAGCTGCAAGGGAATCTGGGAATGTAGTCTTCTTGAGTACCCAGGGAGAAGACACATGGTTGGTGGGTATCTAGCCGGTTTCTGCCACATGGTACCTCAGTTTCCTCTCTGTGTGTAAGGATAATAACAATAGCAACCTCCCCAGACTACTGTGAGGACCAAATGTAAGAATTTGTTTTATCTCTGAAGAAGTTGAGAGAACTGTAACTGTACACATTTTAGGTACGATGGTGTTTCCCATCAGAAAGATACCTGACCTGATGGACACTTTTCCTCATAAGTCCGGGGTCCCTATGGGTGATGGACAGTGAAAAGCCATTGCCCCTCCCTTGGGATGTCCTAAATCTAACCACTGTCAACCGCTGCCCTAGTACCGACAAGTACTTCTCCCTCAGGGGAGAGAGCAACATGCTAATACAAAAGCAGCACACCCACTTTGTATTCAAGCTCCAAGAAAAGAGTCTCAGGAAGACAGCTGGTCCCTCATCAGGTTATGTTCAAGTGGGACATTAAGCAGAGATGCACTTGTTATTTCTCTCTTCTGCTTGGCACTGTACTGGTAGCTACCCAGGCCCTGTTTCCATAGCAGCATGTACATTTCATATAAATGAGAGTGAGAGAAAAGATTAAGATAAAGGAGCTGAAAACAAATGATCCAAACTCCTTTAGACCCTGGTAGGCCACAGGGTTTTCTTGTCCATTTCCTCAGTAAGATACTTACATTCTGGGAAACATCAGTCTCTCCATGGGGATGATAATCATGTTTGAGTTGCCCAGCACAAGCAGTTGTGGAGAGGCTTAAGTAAGGAAATACTCTAGAGTGGGCTTTGGACATTGTGTAAACTTTACTGTACAGAGGTGAGCAGAGATGTTTCTCCTACTATTCCTTGAGAAGCAACAGACAGCAGCCTTACTGTTGTGCAACTCTAAAAGCACACAACCATTTCCCTCATTATAAAATTTCTATATAAAACTTGGAAAATATAGGAAAGTGTAATTATAACTTCTAATTGTTGAATAATTTCTCTGTCAAATTGATTCACCCTCATGGATGGTGTCTTAGTCCCTCTTGTGTTGCTGTAAAGGAATACCTGAGGCTGGGTAATTTATGAAGAAAAGAGGTTTATTTGTGTCATGGTTCTGCAGGCTGTACAAGAAGCATGGTGCCAGCATCTGCTTCTGGTGAGGGCCTCAGGCTGCTCCCACTCATGGCAGAAAACAGAGGGGAGCCAGTGTGTGTAGGGATCACATGGTGAGAGATGAAGCAAGAGAGAGAGAGAGAGAGAAGGGAGGTGCCAGGATCTTTTGAATAACCAGCTGTTGTGGGGACTAATAAGAGGGAGTGCTTACTTGCCACCTCCATCCTCCAGTGAAGGAGAGCATTAATCTATTCATGGGGTTTCCACCCCATGATCCAAATACCTCCCATTAGGCTCCACCTCCAACACTGGGGATCAAATTTCAGCATGAGGCTTGGAGGACAAACATCCAAACTACAGCCGAAGGGTGGTAGGGTTCTGCCTACCTGCTTAGATAACAGACAGCTGGGCAGGACTATTAGATTCATAACTAGGGTTATGCCACTTGCTTCATCTGCCTGTTTCCAAAGCAAGTGGCTCAGCAATTTCATCACATGTGTCACGGGCTTCAGAAACATCCATTTCCTTTGACCCTGTAAATTTCTTCCTAAAAAGTCTTCCCTCAAGATATAATCCTAAGCATAACCCAGATTTATGGCCAAATATCCAAAGATGGCTGCTTCAGAGTTATTTATAAAAGTGAGACATTGAAAATGTAAATGCCTATCATTAAGGTAATGGATATGTAAATCAAGGCGCATTCATGTGGCAAAATGTCACGTGACCTCTAAGAATAATGTTTATG
Organism: Indri indri; assembly: GCA_004363605.1. Taxonomy (NCBI): domain Eukaryota; kingdom Metazoa; phylum Chordata; class Mammalia; order Primates; family Indriidae; genus Indri; species Indri indri. Next base: position 47,410 of record RJWJ010004589.1, read on the forward strand.
TTATTATACTTTTAATGACATAGAGAATTGTTTATTACATGAAGGTTCACAGGATAGTGAGTGCTATATACAGTTTTATCTCAACCATGTTCAAAATGCATAAAATAATGACAGGAAAGAAACAGGACAAAACAAACTGTATTGGTTCCAGGTGGTAGAAATATGAGAAACTTCTTTTTTTGTGTGTTTCCCTTCCCTCTGCTTTTCCATATTTTAAAAAGTTTCTGCGTGGAGCAAGATTAGAAAAAACAAAGCAAAATACTGAACATAAAGTTCACAACCCTCCAAATCCCCCTCTCAAACTGACATTCCCTATCTTAACTCCCTTTGTCTCATTTGCTTACAGTTTCATTGGCTTTTTCTTATAAATGCTTATGTTGCCATTAGCGCTATCAGCACTAGGTGAAATTCAACTCAAAATACATAAAAACTGGAGCCACCCACTCACCAAGCCTTCATGTGCCAAGAAATCTTCAAAGGAACGGAGAGATAAATGGTTCTCGTATTAAATTCCCACCTTCAGTCACAGGTTAGGAAGCACAACTGAATATTTTTCATAACACTAAGCATATCTTTTGCAAACAAGACTAAGAGAAAAGGAACTATTATCATGGATCCAATTATAGCAGTAGCCTGTTCGAAATCAATGTAGAGAGTACAAGTTTGCTGAGGATGCAGACAGATTGGGTTTCCTTTAGAACTTGACAATCCTTGTTAAGGCTCTGGGGAGTTTTGTGTGAATGGAGACTGAATATCCCTTTGAGGAGTTTGCTTGGAGGATGGTCGATGCAAACAACCTACAGCCAGGATTTTCAAACCTCATCCTGAGAGAAGTGGCCATAGGGAGACAAAGTATTTTCAGTATCATCTTGTCTAGCTCATCTGTTCTTGCCAGCTACCCCCAAAGCCCTCTAGAAGTTAAGTCATATGTAGAATGACTTCTGAGCAGAATCCAGTAAAGTTTGATGTAGATCAAATATCATTCAGTTTATCCATTTATGCCAGAAACAAAGGCAAGGATATTGTTTATTCTAAGTGTCAATATTTCATGAGGCCTTGCAGAGTTTTTGACAAGCGGGACCCTATAGATATTTACCCTACATCTGGGAAGATGAGTCAAGCATAGAGTTCTTTCATTAGAAACTGCTTTAAAACTTAACACGAAATTTGAGTTTTGCTTAGGGGGTGGATCCAGTAAACACTTACAGCATTTGCTGACCCTAAGAGTCTCAGAGAAAGCCACCCTCAAAAGAGATCTCCAGATTGCTCACACTGTATTGCCTTCTGATCTTTTTTGACTAATATCTGACTTTAGCACATATATCAAGTAGAGCTGGTGTTTATCACATGGCCTTGAACTCTTTTGGGAACAGGAGTGTTTGTTAAGTAGGACCTTATATAGGGAATAGTCTAGCTTTGAGACTCGACCACATTCTACTTGCTGTGATAAGACGGTCATTTCCCTGCATCTCTTATGGTGTGGTTCCTAGTTGCTGGCCTTTGCATCTCTCCTCCTCTGCTGCTGCTAGGGGTTCACCAGCTCCTCTTACCTTCCTGGGTTCATTTTAAAATTTCTCTTGCTGTCTCTCTGAACAGTTCTGGTCAAGGGACTGTCTTTCTTGTTTGAAGCCCAGAGACTATGTATGTAAGTTCTAAGGCCATCTTCTTGCATGTTTCCTGCTATGATGTCCCTGCTATGGATGAACCCAAGGCTAGGCCTTTCTGGTGCCAAACACTTCTAACCCACAACCATTCCTTTCTGGTGGGAGGGTCCGCAGAACAGTTGCCACATCTGCTATTTCATTTGGGGTCCCCAGCTTTCATCTGCTTTTTATGAAGTTCAGCATATATTACCTACCCTGCAGACAGCTGTAGGGAGATTCTCCTCCTTGAGAAGCTTTGTAGGTGACTCAGCCTCACTCCTCATATCAAACAGATGAGGTTAACTAACTCAGGTGGCTGCTGCCCAGAAGACGGTTCAAGTTGAAAAACAGACCTTTCGGGGAGGCTTCCCAATGACACCAGCTTGTATTCACTCTGTGTGAGCAAGACTGAAACAACCAGATCCAGGAGGAGAGACAGATCTCCTTGCATGTAAGGCAGGTCATTCAGGAAAGTATTAATAAAACCACATTACAAGGATAATTTTGCAGCCTCCGATGATGAAGGTGGTACTGCCAAAGCATCCTCACCAATATCATGAGATTTTATAGTCAATTATGAAACATGTGTACCTTCTCAAATAGAAAAACAAAACCCAGGTTATTCAAAGAGACTACCCTCCATGTGTGGGGTAGCTGGATCATATGGCCCAGATTTTGTCTTCTCAAAAGTAACCTTCTTGGAGATTTCTCACCCACGTTCTGGCCTGAATAGGGATACAGCCCTTCTCCTTAACAGTATAATTGAGAAAAGATGGACATTCAACAAAACTTTCCTAAAGGCTTACGCATTACAAAATGGAAATACACACTGAAAGGAACCACAAATTGGATAATTTGACTGTAAGGTACAGTGGTCTTGAAAGAGTTTTAGTTTTTATTCTTGCTTAGGATGTTCTGCAGAGGATGCACTCTTCTTAAGCCCTGGCTTGCTGCTATATTAGGTCCTGAGTGGAGGTTGGGAAGTCCATGTATAAATTTCAGCAAGGTCTGTGGATCCTCTGAGATTGTAATTGAATGTTTGTATGCCTGTGCATTTTTGGGGAAATAGAGTCCATAGCTTTCATGAGATTCTCAAAAATGCCTTTGTGTCCCCAAAGGCATCTTAGTCCCAGTAACTGATCCCCCACACATGGGCACTCAACTCTTCAAAGCTAAGAGAGTGAAAGCAAGAGACGGTGAATGGAAACTCTCCCCAGTTTCTTCTTTTTTTTGGGTGATTGATCCCAAGAATGATCATCTCTTTCAAGGTGGGCCAAACCACACTGATAATCAACTCAAAGCACAACTCCAATAGGAATGGTATCTACCACACTTGGGATCGTGTTTATTATGGAGCCAACCTCTGCCTCCTCTGGACAAGGTTCCGTATAAACCAAAGCTCCTCATTTTATGCTCTAAAACAGGAAACATTTTGTTTAAAGCCCTCACATCTTTTCTTCCTGGACCTCGATTGGATTGGGTTTTTAGAATGTTAAGCAAATTTTGTTTTTATGGACACTCTGTGGGAAGAACTTTAATCTGTTTTATGTTCTTAGAAGGTCAGAACAATTAATATTGTGGAAACAATACCACATGTAGTCCCAAGGATAGCTGTGAATATACAATGATACATTAGCTTAATTTCCCCCAGTGAATGGCTGTTGCCTTTGCCAGCAAATGTGGCCCATGGGTAATTGGCAAAATCACAGAGATTTCTCCAAAGAATACATGTGGGGCTGTTAGGAGATCAGTGGCAAAAATCACTGGTTCCAGCTTGATTGATCAAATGTTGCTAGTGACTGATAGGGTCTTTGAAAACTACAATAACAGTTTTGATGTCCCATGGATAGAATGCTACTCTTAGAATGGAGAGGCCAGATTTTGGTGCTGCACTGGGCATCAACCAGGTGTTTAAACCTAGGTAAGTCACCTGGTCATACCTGTCTGGGTTCTCAGCTGTAGAGAGAGTCTCCCTGAGGGCAGCTTTGACTTCTATGAGTCTATTGAGTGTACAAGTTTGGGTTACTCTTAAAAATCCTTGGTGAGAACACATGGCCTTAAGTGTTGGCAAAGGGAGCAAGGGACAGGGCAATTGTACTATGGGTTGGGGTTGTGCTAATATAAGTTTCAAACAATGGTTGCTTTAAAATATATTGGGACAATAATGATCTTAATTTACTATTCGAGATGTTCAAGTGGGCAATCCCAAATTTATCAAATGATTGTGTAATTCCCACATATCTTTTTTTCTATTAAGGTAAGCAAACTTGAGCTGATGCCCAGAAACAAGAAAGAAGTATAAGCACATGTATTAATTAGGGTCATATTTTCACTTCCACCCTCATCTATTTGACCAAGAACACTGTCTCCTTCATTCATGACAATAATCTGAAATAACAGATGTACGTATGTTGGACAACTATGAAATAAATCTTAGGCTTGTATTTCCCAGGACAATTCAGATTTTCTCAGCATCTGCCCTCAGAGGCAAGGCACGAGGTCCTAAGCTAGGGAAATACTATTTTCTAAATAGCTGTATGCTACGGCCTGAGTAATGGACATACAGAGTGATCTTCACTTGCAGATGTTGGTCACTAGTTTAAGCAACCTCCATCCAGTCCTGCCAAGTAGGTGTGTCCTCTCAGTTCTAACTTAGCAATTTATTGTTTGCAAAACCTTAAGCAACCTTGGTGGAGTGGTGGTTTGGTAAAAGCTGAGTGTCTTCCCTGGCAATGTCTACCAGAAAACTAGGATTTTAGCTCCAGAAATGTTTTTGATGGCTGAAATTTACAGTGACCCCATTAAAACTGTGATCCAACAGAAGGTACCATTTATAAATAATTCCCAATGGGGCCAAGGAGAGCAGAGTACAGAACAGTAAGAAGACATCCAAGTAAAAATAAAACTCAGCCATCTTATCCCTCATGTATTGAAGGTTTTGCTTAGGCCCAGCCAGTGATGTTAGAAACTTTGGGTTAGAAAGCTGATGTTTCAAAATGTTTCTGAGTAAAATAATTTCTAGCAAATATTATTGTCAAACACAAGTATTTTGCGAAGCATGACACAAATGCAAATCAGATACAGAGACCCTATTCTAAATGAGCTTAAAGGGAAGATGAGTTCATAAGTAGCCAGGCCCTGTAGTGATGTGGGGAGGGATATTTGAGAAAGGGGGAAGAGCTGGAGCCATGCTACAGTGCTGGAAATTGCCATAAATGCACAGGAAACTATAAGCTTAGCTTGGTTGAAAATAAGGTTGAAAGAATAGACTGGAATAAGAACTTGTTCATGATGTTTCTGTTATCACAGGCTGGAACAACATTAACCTTTTTAAAGCTCACATGCTGGCCTGTCATGGAGGGCTTTCAGCCTGTTGGAGGCCCATAGTGGTCAGGATGTTCCTAGGAAGCCTTATCCCAGCTGGATTCTCCTTCAAAACTTTCGAGATGTTTATTGTACACTTCCCATGTAAAAAAGCTCTACACGGCATTATATGAGATGCTAAAAAGAATCGCTTTGAAGGATCTTGAAATGTAGAAACAATTATAAGTATCTTAAGAGAGGTTCAAAGAGAGCCAAAATACATACTGACGAGGCCTTTGATGAATGTCAAGAACTGTTTCTGATAAAACTCTTTGAACTAGGAAGAGAAGGCTAGGTCCTTAATTTGATAAAGGTAATCCGCATTATACACCCACTTGGCCATAACGACTTGTTCAGGAATGGGCAAGTGACAGTCCATTGGGCCAATGTGACACAAGGATATTTTCTGTGTTCCCAGGAAAGCAGCTACCAGCAGGGATGTTTTCCTTCTGTTATATGCGAATAAGAAAACAACAACACTGGGAGGCCTTTGGCAGCCACCCTGGGGCCAGGAGGAAAAGTGGTCTCAGATGCAGGCTGAGAAGAGCGGTGGCTGGCTCCCCCAGGCCCTGCCTGAGATGGCTGTGGGACTCCTATTTTTACATTATAAGCCAGTGTGAATTTTGTTTTCTGTAACTGAAAACAGCTGATAGAATGCTAACCGATGAAAACACTGACCTTAAACTAACTTCATCACTCTTAATGGAGAAACATTAGAGACATTCCCATTACAGAAGGAGAAATAAAAATAAGAAAGACTGCCATGATCCTTTCTACAATTCAATATTACAACAATATTGAATTGTTGGCCACATGTTCTAGCCAATGCAGAATGTCAGAGTTTAAGGAATAATTGTTGGAAAGGAAGATTTGTAGATGATATTGTTACTATTTACAAATCACACAATTTTCTATTTGGAAAACTTAAAATAATAAGCTAAAAAACTGTAATAAAAGAATTCAGAAATATGGCTGAAAACCAAATGTAGGGAAAAATTTATAATTTTCCAATACACTGGCAATAATCAGTTATAAAATATATGAAAAATGAGTTCGTTCATAATTAAAACAGATAATACATAGGACCCATGTTTTAAAATAATAGCATTTGACAGAGGGTAAACATTTCAGAAATATATTTGAATAATCCACAATGTTAGTGGGGGTGCAGGCACCGTCAGACACCACTATCAATCATAACAAAAATGGTATAATCGAGTTCTGGAACTCAGTGAGGCAATGAATACCAAAAGCTCCAACAGCTTAAAAACTCTTTGTTTGGTAGCCTTTATTTGTCCAGAAATTTATCTCAAGGAACTTATGAAAGATCTGTTCAAAGACAGTTCCAAGGATATTCACTGAAGTATCTTTTATAAATACAGGAAATAATTGAAATGTGGCACAAAATGGATTAGGTAAATAAGTTCTGTTATAGTCATACACAACAGAATAGTTTGCAGTTATTGAAAAGGTGTTTGTTACAAAAGGGTATTTGTTGGTTTGGAAGGATTTATGCGCTATGATAAATGAAAAGGCAGTTACTCAGCAGTAGGTACAAAGCGACCTCATTTTACAGCAGATACGATGTGACTGTGGGCAGGGATGGCAGAGACTGGGGTAGACATCCTGAGGGTGTCACGTGGAGTGAAGGCCATGTCTGCAATGTGGGCCTACAGAAGGTGGCAGTTCTGAGAGGAAGGACAGGGACAGACAGCCAAGGAAAAGTAAAGCTACCTCTTGCTTCTATGCATAAGTTTTCTCCCCTGTAGCTCCACATATCTTTAGTGAAACACACTTGGTGTGGTTGGAGTTCTTGTAGAAGGTGCATGGGACTGCATTTTACTCTCTGTCTCCATGGATGGGAGAGTGTGTCAGTTATCAAATGCTGTGTAACAAATTATCCCCAAATTTAGTAGCTTCGATCTCATGCATTTCTTATCTCATAGAGTTTCTGAGGGTTAGGAGTTTGGGAGCGACTTAGCTGGACGGTGCTGGTTCAGGGTCCCACATGTTGCCCCGGCTTGTCTGCTTGCAAGCTCAGTCATGTACCCATGGGCAGGAGACTTCCATCCCTCACCCTGTGGATTTCTCCATTGTGCTGCCTACAGTGCAACTTCCACCACAGCAAGGGATCTGAGAGAGAGAGGGATTGGGTGCCCAAGAGAGAAGCCAGTCTTTTATAACCTACTCTCAGAAGTGACATACTGCTACTGCCGTACGCTATTGGACACACGGACTAACCTTGGTACAATGTGGGAAGGAACTAACTACATAAGGGCATAAGGGTGTGAGTGCTGGGAGGTGATTAAGGGCCATCATGGAGACTGTGGGAAGAGAAGAGAGAGCTGGGGAAGGTAGGGTAGGGAGGGGGCCATGACGACATGAGGGCAGAAATTTGGGAAGATCACAGGTAGTATTTTGGAGCAAACCAGTGGTGAAATTGGAGTTTGAGGCTATGTTTATCTACATCTCTGAGGGTTGTATAGGCTCAAATCCATATGGAATGCACATTGGGTTGGACTGAAACCTCTTGCTACCTATCAGGGAAAAATTGGGGGAATCAGAAAGAACCTGTTTGAGGATGAGGTTTGAGGATTCAACATACGTAGCCCAAGCAGGGGGACTTTCCATTCATGTGAAGGGCTTTTGCAATGGAAAGCAGGCCTGGGAGGAAGGTAACTGCAGCTTTTGTGTAAAAAGGTCCACAGTTATTAATTTACAAGTGGGAGAGTTCGAGTCATGCCCACAGGAGGAATATGTGTTCCTCATGTAGATGTAAATGCGTGAACTCTGCGAGCAAGTTCTCAAATAGGCAAAGAATATCAGTCTTTGGAATTGAGGAGTAAATACTAGTAGCACCCATTTCAGGTAGAGGAAAACTGAACCAAAGTTCAAGGACAGTGGTTTCTTCCCACCCTTCCATCCCACCCCAATGGCCCCATCCTTGGAGTCAGAGCTACTCACTTTCTTGTGAAACAAGAAGACTCTGTGGACGTCCAGCCAAAGCTTGAAGCAGCAGAGGCTGTAAGATACAAGAAGAGTGAGAATGAAACTCTACTGCCCGCTGGAGAGGGGTCCTTGGTAAAAGGTGGGGGCCCAATACCAGATGGAGGAGGGATTAAGGGAGGTCTATGAAGAGGGCACAAGGAAGTTTGGGGGATAGTTAGGAAGTTAGGGTATACCCTCGGGGGCTCCTTCTAGAAGCCCCTGTGTGACACAGGATCCAAGGTAGCTAAATAAAGTTGTGCCTCCTCATCTGCTCACCAGCAGTGCTTTGGGACACTTGCCTGAATTCTGCAAAAATAAAACATGCTATAGATTTCCATCAGAATTCAGTGTATGTTTGGTTTGGGGCAAACAGAAGAGGTTGTGCTAGGAGAAGGCAGCCTGAGTGCTGGTAGTCGGATAAGCAGTAACCATCCCCTGTGGGTGCCTAGGGTGAGGGTAGACAAACGTGGACAGCCAGTGGTCCAGGATGCACAGAGCTGCTTCTCTGGCCTTTACTTCACCCTCTATATGCCCCACCAAAAGCTTCAAGGGATGCTCATTTTGCTGATGAAGAAAGTTATGTCAGTGCTTCAGGGAGCAGCCTGAGACCACACGGTTGTTGCAGGTCTCCTGCCTCCTCCCTTTTTGAGTTTGGGTGTAATGCAGTGAAGGCGGCTGGCAGGGGTGAGACTGTGGTGCTGGGGGAGGCTACTCCACTGGAGGATTCTGCTGTCCTTCCCTTACTGGGATCCAGCTCGACCTTCCTGTCCTTCTCCCCTTCTCCTCCCCTGCTTGCATTTCCCACTTTGACATTTAGGGACTCTGTTCCCTGAGCACCAGGAGTGCTAATGTTTGCCTCCGGAGGAGCCCCTTCTGGGCAGACTCAGAGGGCATTCAAGATATTAACAGATCAATGCTTCAAAACCCAACTTAATACAAGAAGGAGCGAGTGCCTGCCTTGAATGACGTGAGGCACTGTGCTCCCCAGTGGTCAGTTTCCTGAGAGATCATCATCTCGCGGGGGGACAGATCATTTAGCTTCCGGGGAGGCACCCAGGATTCAGGGCTGTTTTCCCAGCCTCAAAGAGTCCCAGGCTTGTTTTGTGTTGCTGTTGAAGACCCTTATTGAAGACAAAAACTTATTCTCTGTGAATTCCCACATCATATTGGCTTGAAAGAAAAGATAGTAATTTTAGGCAGTTTGTGATTCTAGAGGTGTTACAAAAGATGTATTTCAAAAACCTTTTGGGATGTTGTCTGGTAGATCTAACCACTGCCTCCCCCCAGGATCACCGTGAGGCTGTGGTTGGTGCTGAGGGTCTCAACATCGTCGCAGCCTTCTCTCCCACACTCAGTTCTTGTCAGGCATTTGGGGCTTTCCTGCTCCCTGGGTGTGACCTGAGACTTCCCCTTGTGGTTTGCTGAATGTGCCCCCACCACGCCCTGTCCCCTCTTCTGCCCCCGACTGGCATGGACACCTGGCATCTTGGCCTCACGGCGCGGATGTGAGGCCGAGGAGAATGAGGTCTGCGGTGGTCGGGGTCTAGCCTGGTTTTGTCCAGCAGTCCTCCTGTGGGTGACAACCCCTTAAGTGGACGTCATTTGCAGATCTAAGAAGAGCAAGACATAAAGGACAACCAAAGTGAGGGCACAGTGAGCCTGCCCCAGTCAGACAGGGGTGTTTGTGGCTGTAGCTCCTTTCTGTGGGGGGCGAGGTGGGAGTGCCAGGGTCTTGACGATATTTTCCAGCTGCGTCTTCCAATTTGGACACTTTTTAAAACTGAGGAATTCTTAGAGCCTTGGTTTGGAGTGATAGAGCCCACTCCATGGGCTCAAGCACATGTAGTTTACATAGAAGTCCTAAACAGTTCATTCATGCTACAGTTATACGCAACAATGTAATGCTGAGTTTTAAAAAGTCCTAGAAAATTATATGACATACTTTTAATAAAGTTAAAAGCAACTAAAATGAAGCAAGATATTTTTAGAAATACACATATATTAAGGCCATATGCAAAATAAGAAAGAAAATATTGAGCTGGGCATGGTGGCATGTGACTGTAATCCCAGCTACTGGGGAGGCTGAGGCAGGAGGATCACTGGAGCCCAGGAGTTTGAGGCTGCAGTCAGCTATGATGACGCCACTGCACTCTAGCCTAGGCCACAGAGTGAGCTCCTGTCTCAAAAAACAAACAAACAAACAAACAAACAAACAAAACCAAGAGTTGTTGATCTAGTTAGCACTTATTCATATGCCAGGTATTGTTCTAACACTTTATATATACCATCAACTCCCTGAATTCTTAAAGCAATCCTGTAAGTTGGGATTATTATTATTTCTATTTCCATGGGAAATGGAGGTACAGAGAGGTCAAGTAACTAGCCCAATGTCACACAGCTGAGCTGGGATTCTAACCCAGGCTGTGCATCTCCGGGGTCCTGCTCTCTTAACCACAAGTGTTGTGAACAATGTACTCCTGTGAACCTGAGGTTCATGGAAAAAAAGAGGAACAAGTTAACTGAAGGAATTGGTTTCTACAGGAAGCTGCTACAAGTGTGCAGGGAGGGAAGGATGCCTGGCCTCGGTCTGGGAATAAGGCAGGTGGTTTTGTATAGGATAGTATTTCAGCTGGTTACTATCTCTGCCCTCCCAGGAAAAATATTTGCACTTAAGCAAAGTATTACTGGATTGAGTCTAGTACTGGGGATTTGGGTGATATGGCAGACTAATGGGGACAATCTAGTGACTCTTCGAACTCTCTTCATATCATATTGATGAGCTGGCCATCGGCTAGATGGATTAGTGTCTCTCTTTGTTTTGCCTCAAGGTTTCTCATCTATTAAGCAAATATTTAGTTCTTGTATTAAATTGTAATGTCCTCTGCAACAGAAGTCTGTATTTGTTTGATAGCGTATCTGGTGACTGGGTGCAGTGAGGTGGCTAGTGTACCCATCAATAGGAAAACTTGTGATGGAAGCCTCCTTTTCTTTTATGGTAGAGGTTCTCAGAGACTGGTTTCCAGAACGGCAAGACAACATCCTTTGGGAAATTTTTAGAAATGCTCATTCTTGGGCCTTGCCTCAGTTCTGCTGAATCTGGAGCTCTGGGGGTGGAGCCCAACCATTGTGTTGGCAAATGTTTAACAACTGGCTCTCTGCAGAAAAAGGATGCAAATATTGATGTACATATATTTATTATAAATTTTTCTGATAATATTGAATGTGTAACAATTTACAAATAATAATAATAAAATATTCAATACCATTCACTATAAATTTTATGTAGCCAATTGATTTTCACAGAATGCTTTCATTATTTTTTGACAAAATCTTATATCAGAAACAATTTATGGTTGAAATTGATGAATGAGTATAGTTCCCACAGGAATATTGATATGTTTATTTATATTAAGGAGTAAGATGAAAGTGAAACAAAATGAAGATATATGTCAGAATGTCGCTTGTTTATCAATGATGTGAGAAACTTCTTTGCTGAATCAGATAATAATTTTCAAATATTGGAAGACTATTTCCTCATCTTTTTTTTTTTTTTTTTTTTTTTGCTATTCACAATGTAATTGTTATAGGCTGGTACATTTTTAAGCTTTATCTGGATTACTGCAATTTTTCCCATCACTTTCTGAAGCCTAGACAATCAACAAAATAATAAATCAAGCCCAGATTTATGGGATTTGCCCATTTCTATAGTGTAAATACTTCTATTATGGCCAATTTCAAGCCACGACATGACACCGCTGAACAGGAGTCAGGAAGAGCTATACAGTAGCACATCTCTATACATTGTTCCCACCATACAGACACAATAAATGTAATATCCTCAAGAGCAGAGATAATAGAAATATGTAGTAAAATAATTAGGTAGTGCTTTTACTGTAATTTTTAAACATAATATCTTTAATTATAAATTTTTATGATTTATTTTTTAATAATGGCTGTGTTTCACACCTGGCTTTCAAGGTTCCTGAAAATTTAACAATGGTGTTCGTGAAGCTGGTATGAATTGCTTCAGTACACCACTGGGCCCAGCAATCTGTTTTAACAAGCCCTCCAGGTGACTCTGATGATGCTAAATTTTGAGAGACACTGCTTAAGTGGATGCTGAGGGAAGAAATGCATGGAGCTATGCATACCCTGCTGCTACATGCTCTGAGTCTGGACAACCCTATGCTATATTCAAATGTTTAAACAAATTCAGATTTGGGAGTGAGGTGTAGAATGAGAGGGGTGTATCTAAAGAGGAACAGAGGAATAAGAAAAGGTTTTGACTTTGGATCTTTGATTTTTTCCTTCCAGATTTGGCCTGGCTTGGTAAACTATTAATAGCTATCCAAGTAAACCTTAGACTAAACCATGGCTCTGTTTAGGCTCTTGAAGCAAAATGGCAGCCAGTGCACCTGCTCCAATGACACATCTTCTGGAGTCTAAAAAAATTGGTTAACTCAATCAATAAATACTTATTAAGCACCCCCGATGTGCCAAGCACTATCTGAGTGTTGGTGATGCAGCATTGAACAAGGTGGATAAGGAGGACCCTGATCTCAAGGTTCTAGGAAGAAATAATAAAAAACCAAGTTGATCCCTAAGTAAGCAAGATAATTCCTGGAGCTTCTAAAGGCTACAAAGTAAACAGCGAAGGAAATTATGTATTAATAGTAGAGGGTGTTGGGTGTTTGGCTAGTGTGATTAGGGAGGGCTTCCTTGGGAAGGTGACAGTTAAGTGGATGGAGAACCCAGCCATATAACTAGCTGGGTGAAGAGTGCTCTGGCAGAGGGGACAATGTTTATAAAGATCTTGAGGTAGGAACAGGGTTGACGTGTCTACGGCCAGCCAGGTACGGAGACCAGTGTGGCTGTGACAGTGTGAATGAGGCAAGAATGATATAAGATTTGTTGAAGGTCAGGCAGGCAGGATTTCGTTCTAAGTGGTGGGAAGCCTTTGGGAGGCTTACAGGGAGCAACTGGTCTAATTTCTACTTTAGAAAGGTCACTTGCTGTTGTGTGGAGAAGGGCCTGCAGCAAGAAAGACTGGATGCAGGGAGATGTGTTGGGAGAATATTCGAAGGGTCCCAGGGACCAGATGACACGGCTCGGAATGGGAGTGGCCAGTTTTGGGACATATTATGGAGGGACAGCAGATTGTACTAGCAGAGAGATTGTGGCAAATTCTTTGTAAGAACAAAATGGACCATCAACCCTACCATCTTTAATCAAAGTGGACTAGAATCCCTTATATTCGTGCCTGCTAATGTCTTACCCACACTCTTTGATCTATCAGTTGCTACCTTCTTTACAGAATCATGTATACTGGAGTACTAGGAAGGTGGTGGCCTCTTAATCGCATGGGTAGCTGATAAGATAACACTCAAGACACTTCAAGAAGACTAAGGATAATCCTCTGACTCTAACCCCATGTGTTTAGGTTGATAAGGGCCTAACATGAGTTAAGTGTGGGGATCACTCCATTACTCCTGTGTACCTGTGTGCAGGTGTGAGCACTATTATTGGTATGCATTTGTAGCATTCTCACCCTGCTTGAATTGGGTGGCCAAATCAGCTGCATGGGTCAGGGAACCTTCACCTTTCCCATGTAATCTCGCCAGGCTTGGTGGGTGCATTTTGCCAGGGGTAGGCTTGGAGGATAACTTTCCGAGGACTCTGGCCTGCAGGCTGCTTGGCCTGTGGATAATTGATAAATATCCTTTGATGCATACAGAATAGGCGCTGTCACAGGGAGGTGCACAGGGATTTTCATTCTGGTGGTGAGCTTGTTACTCTGGTCCATGTCTTGTAAATTATTCAACATATGGTTTTTATCCAGCGATTTAAAACAAAACACGAACACAGCAACGTCTCATTTATCCACTATTCTTTGAGAATCTGACATTCCATGGAAATGTATTTTTCATATATGCCTTTAAATGTCAAGGCAACTTCTATGTCATGAAACATTTTTGAGCATTTTGGAGGGAACTCTTTCTAAAGCAGATGAGACTCTTAAGTAGAGTGTCTATATGGTCTGAACATTCCTTGATGGTTCACGTTCATCATTACGACCGTCAATTACTACTTCATACTGTTATATAATGCAGTGACACGGGAACTCCAAGCTCAGCGAATCACACTATTGTACAAATTCCTTCATTCCCTCATTTTCTCTTCGAAGAAGCAGACCCTCTGCAGAGAGTTTTACATCATTAATGCCTACTAATGGCACCCAGGGGCAGAATACAAGCAAGCAGGGCTCACAGCACTGTTTCTTGTTAGAAAATTGCTGCTTTTAAGAAGATGGTTTTTATATGGGAGGTTTTGTCTCATTCTCTAGTTAACTGGTCTGCTATTACTGGACGCGAAGTCTCCAGAAGTTCCGTCTCTGTTTTTCTGCCCATCTGAGTAGTGGGCACTGTATGTGTCCCACCTACATTTGTATATTCCTTATCAATACAAAACTGGTTGTTATGGGTCCTGGCTCATCTCATATAAAGCATCTTTAGCATCTGAGAGGCCAAAACAATAAGGAGGAATTATCAGAATGATAAAAGTGAGATGCCTCCTGGGTCAACGAAGTTGAAGGAAGAAATTTGACTAGAGCAGACTGGGGTCCCCCAGTAGGTAAAGTAATGTCATTGAGACGAGTGTTGCCAGTGTCCACAACTGGGGCCACATCACCCCCTCCCAGCCACGAGTAGGGCAGCCATGAGTGGTAGCGAATGGTGGGCACAGATGGGGAGTGCTGGGGCAACAGGCACGGCTGTTCTTCTAGAATTCCTTTGTGCATTAAGAACTGGGCTCCTGGGGAGATTACATTGTAGAATCTTGTAGAGGTCCCGCTACCCTGATGTGATGTGTAAGAGGTCCCTTGCTCCAGAATTTGTGACAAGAAGCATCTGATACAGTCATTTACATTAAAAAAATAAATAATGTCTTTCTTCCAGGCCCTGCATTTTGGCAATCAGAGGGCCATGTTTAGTGTGCTGGGATGGATGCTCTTTTCTTTAGCAGCAGCTAAGCCTGCAACAGTAAAATCGCAGGCAGCATATACACAGGTTTCTCCTGACAGGCCAGACCCCAGAAGTGTAGGTGGGAAGGTTCAGGGCTGCCTTTTGTTTACTTACTATTATTATTTTTAAAATTTATTATTTATTTATATTTTTTGAGACAGGGTTTTACTCATTTGTCCAGGCTAGAGTGTGGTGGCATCAGCCTAGCTCACTGCAACCTTAAACTCTTGGGCTCAAGAGATCCTCCCATCTTAGCCTCCCTAGTAGCTGGGACTACAGCATTGCGCCACCACACCTGGCTAATTTTTGTATTTTTTGTAGAGATGGGGGTTTCGCTATGTTGCTCAGGCTGGTCTTGAACTCCTGGCCTCAAGTGATCCTCCTACCTTGGCCTCCCAAAGTGCTAGGATTACAGGCATGAGACACTGGGGCTGGCCCAGGGCTGCCTTTTGAACCAGAACAGAAGAGACATGAACCAAGAAAGTGTCCACATTTTTCCTGCTGTTTACTCCCTTCCTTTGGGCTGTGGTCCCAGCCTTCAGGCGGTGGACAAGTGCTTGTCCTTGGCCTGTTAGGAACCGGGCTGCACAGCAGGAGGTGAGCGGCAGGTGAGTGAGTGAAACTTCATCTGTATTTACAGCCGCTCCCCATCGCATAAGCTCCACCTCCTGTCAGATCAGCAGCAGCATTAGATTCTCATAGGAGTGCAAACCCTACTGTAAACTGTGCATGGGAGGGATCTAGGTTGCTCCTTATGAGAATTTAGTGCCTGATGATCTGAAGTGGAGCTGAGGCGGTGATGCTAGCACTGGGAAGGGGCTGCAAATACAGATTATTTTTAGCAGAGAGGTTTGATTACGCAATAAATGTAATGCGCTTGAATCATTCCCCCCACCACCACCACCCCTGGCTCCCCAGTCCATGAAAAATTTTCTTCCATGAAACCAGTCCCTGGTGCCAAAAAGGTTGGGGAAACACATAATTATTTTGTATCTATTCATACACAGATGCAGGTAATTTTTCTTTTTTCTTTAAAAGAGAAAGGTCGAAGATTGTCATTTTCTGTGTCATATCAAACTGAAATGGTTTTGGCCCCTTCCACTGTATTTCTGTGGTAACTAGGTCTGTGAGCTACAAACACAGCAGATATGGATTGAGTAAGACGAGACCGCCTGGGCTGGGGCCAGGTGTGCTTTTCCCAAATGAGGGAAGGAGCAGGGCTGTCTTGAGCTGTTGGCTTTGACTTGAAGAGAGACCCATGGTCTAAAGACTTTCCTTTGTTACTTGTTTTTTGCTTAGATGAGAGAGAGTGAGAGAGACAGGGAGAGAGAGAGAGAAACGCTCCACCTGTCCTGCAGGGGAGGCTGTTGGCAAAGTCTTTGTGTCATGTAAATCATCGAATTGAACCTTTCCTGCCGTTACTGACATATATTTACGGAGTGCCTGTTGGTGAGTAAGACCCCATGATTGGGCTGAGTTTGTGACGTGTAAAATCCCCAGGGTGGTCCTTCAAGGTGCTTACAGTTTCATTAGATGAACAAGAGGAATGCCTAAAAAAATAAACAAGACAAAACCAAAACCAAACAGCAAAAGAACTAACCAACCAACCAACGAAAATAAATCCCCCGAAAACAAAAATTAAAAAACCTGCACAAACAACCACCATCCTCCTATTCTTCTTCACTTCCTTCTGCAATGTAAGCAGCTTATTTCATCGCTGATCTCTTTTCCCTTACATGGAAAGTTGTTTTTTCTGGAAAGGGGTGACAACTTGTGGATTTCTTGAGCTGGAGATTAGTAGTGCTTCATGCCCTATTAGTATGTCCAGAAGATCTCTCCATTTTCTAGGTGCAGGGACCCTGTCCATAAACCACAGGCGTCTAGTGACTGCTTTACAAAGAGCTTTCTGAACACCGCATTTCGTATGTGGAGAGGAAAAATGCCTGCATTTAACTTCTGCCTCCTAATCTGCAGTTGACGGAAAGCAGGAAACTGCTCAATTTCATATGTTTACTTCAAAATACCCTATCTTAGCCAAGCGTCTGGCAGCTCCATTCTATAGATGCGTGGCTCCGCCATCAGGCCTCATGTATTTTTCTCTCTCTCTCCCTGTGTTAGCTGATGCTTGTGTTCAAAAAGCAGGCTTTCAGCAAATTGCATTCTGATTGACTGACCTGGATTTCTGCTGAGCACTAAGGCTAAATGAATTTGACCAAAACTCGCTTTGCTGGGTTCTTTTAGTCTCTTGGGAGCAGCCTCGGACATGTTTTATAAGAGGGATGAAGACTATTATTTAAGAAGAATGGTACAAGCTAGAATCACAGTAAAAAGGGTTTTAGAGTTAGATGAAATCTCAGGTTATTTGCCCTAAGCTTTTAGCTATTCAACTCATGGTCTTTAGAGAGCATCTATTGAGATCAATATTCTAAGTTCATACAACTATAGACCTTTTAACGATTAGGGCTTGTCTTTTGACTTTCTGTTCACCCTGATAGTTTGTTTCTAGCTTGGCTCCTCCTGCCCATTTAATCCATCTAAGTTAGGAGGCTGGGATTCAAAGTGAGGTACGGTCCCATGGACTTCACAATGATGCTTGGTCATGCTGGGGGCAATGTGATTTTACGAAAGGAGTGCATTGGTAAAACCCAGGAATTTATAACCTCCTGACTGTTCTCATGGATCCCGGTCTAGGCCATCACCATTTCAGACTTAGCCAGCCATGGTGGCCTCGGGATGGTTTCTTGGACTCCAGATATTTCCTCTTCCAATCCAGCAGTGCTACCTCCCCAAGCCCTGGGACTGTTATAGTACTTTCCCCTATCTAAGCACTTTAATGCCTACCTATTATTATTTTTTGACATACTAAAAAATAAACTTTTTATTTTATAATGGTTTTACATTTACAAGGAAAGTGTGAAGGCAGAACAGAGTTCTTTATATCCCAAACCCAGTTTTCCCTATTATTAATATTTAATATTGGTGTGGGACATTTGTTACAATAATGAACCAATACTTATACATCATCATTATCTAAAGTCTATACTTTATTCATATTTCCTCGGTTTTAACCTAAAGTCCTTTCTCTGTTCCAGGTTCTCATCCAGGATCCCACGTTGCATTTAGTAGCCGTGTCTCCTTAGGCTTCTCTTGGCTGAGATAGTTTCTTAGACTTTCCTTGTTTTTGATGACCTGGACAGTTTTGAGAAGTACTGGTATGCATTTTGTGGGATGTCCCTCTAATGGGCTTTGTCTGATTTTCTCTTCCGCATGATTAGACTGGGGTGATGTGTTCTTGGGAGGACCACCACAGAGGTCAAATGACACTTTCCTCACATCAAATCAAGGGTCCACACTGTCAAAATTACTTGTCACTGTGGACGTAAACCTTCATCACCTGGCTGAGGCAGTGTTTGTCAGGTCTCTCCATTGTAAAGTTACCCTTTTTCCCTGTTCCTCTCTTTGGAAGGAAATTGCTATTTGTAGTGCACATTGAAGGAATGGGGAGTTTTGCTCCATCTCATTGAGAGTGGAGCATCTACATACACTATTTGGAATTCTTCTGCACAGGAATTTGTCTCTTCTCTCCTTGTTTTAATTTATTCAAACATTTATTTATATTAATATGGACTCATGGATATTTATTTTGTACTTTTAGCTATAATGCAATACTAGTCTATTTTTTTTGCACAAATCGTTCCAGCTTTGGTCGTTGGGAGCTTTTTGGGTTGGCTCTTGTGTCCTTTGACATACCCTTATCATGTGGGGTTTTTTTTTTTTTTTTTAGTACTTATTTTCTGGCCGTACAAGATGTTCCAGGTTCAATTTGTATATTTCTTGTTCCAGTCCTAGAATCAGTCATTTTTCCAAGGAACCCTGGTTCACTTTTATTTCTAAAACCACTTAGGTGAACACCTTTTTCCTCCAACCCCTTCGTTGAAATTGTTTGATGCATTTACAATACAGTTAGATGGTTTTATCACATTCTGCATTCCATCCTGGGATCTCCTGACATCCTATATTATTTCTTTTAAAATTGCATACATTGATGTTCACTCCTTGTTCTGTAAAGTTCTATGGGTTTTGGCAAATGCACAGTGTCATCTGTTCACCATTATAATATTTTAGGTGGCTGAACAATGACCCCTCCAAACACATCCATGTCCTAATCTCTGGAACCTATGACTATATGACTTTGCATGGTAAAAGGGATTTTGCAGATGTGACTAAGTTAAAGATCTTGAGATGGGGAGATTACCCTGGATTATCTGAGTGGGCCCGATATAATCACGAGGTTCTTATATGCAAGAAACAGAGTTACTACCTAGAGATATGATGGAAGCAAGAGGTTGGAGTGGTGCAAGGAAGGGGCCATCACCCAAGAAATGAAGATAGCCTCTAGAAGCTAAAAAAGGCAAGGAAATGGATTCTACATGGGAGCCTTTAGAAGTATTACAGCTCTGCTGACATATTGATTTTAGACTTCCAACTACCAGAACCGTAAGAGAATAAATTTATGTTGTTTTAAGCCACTAAAACTTGTGGAAATTTATTTCAGAAGCAATGGACAATTAACATGGATTTTGGTACCTGAAAATGGGGTACTACTGTAATAAACACCTAAAAATATGGAAGTGACTTCAGAGTTGGATACTTGGTGAAGGCTGGAAGAATTTTGAGAATGATGATAGAAAAAGCCCAGATTTCCGTGGACAGAACGTTGGTAGAAATAAGGATGTTAAAGACTCTGCCAGGGAGGGCGCAGGAGGAAGTGAGGAGCCTGGTGGAGGAGGCCTGTGTCACCTTAGAGAATACTTGTGTCAGCATAGACAGGGCATTGGTAGAAATATGAACATTAAAAGCATTCTGGTGAAGGCTCAGAAGAAAATGAGGAACACGTTATTGCAAACTGGAGGAAAGGAGATCTTTGTTATGTAGTGGCAGAAAGTGTAGCTGAGTTTTGTCTTACAATTGTATGGAAAGCTGAACTTGTAAGCAATGAACTTGGATTGCTTATAAGCTGAAGATGCTTCTGAGCAAAGTGTTGAAGGTGTAGACTGGTTTCTTCTTGCTGCTTATAATAAAATGTGAAAAGAAAGAGATAACTTGAGAGAAGATCTATTAAGCAAAAAGGAATAAAGACTTGATAATTTGGGAAATTCTCAGCTATGTTGCCAAAGACACTAAAATGAGAAGATTCACTGCCATGGAAGTGTGCTCTGGAGATAAGCCAAGGGTGTGGTTGGGCAGCCTTGTGCTAGTATTTCAGAAGGAAGCAAAGATCACAGTACAGTCACACATAAGGCTCTCTGAAGGGATTAAGTTTGTGACTCATGGATCCCATTGGCCATCTCAACAGAAGCCAAAAACAGAAAAGGATTATCCAGGAAAAATCTGTAAAGGAGCCTCTCGTCTAAAGGAAGATATCCCCATGATATACTTGGGAGACCCATAGGCTTTCAGGGATTTATCAAAGGGGCTAGAGCAGCTGGAGGAGACTAGATCTTAGTCAAGACATCGTAGTTACCTAACTCTGGTAGCACTCACATTTTCTCATTTATCTCTTGCCCATTTAGTCAAATGGTAAGCTCTTTGAGGGCAGAATCCCTGCTTTATTTTTCTGTGTAGCGTGAGCTCCCATCCTATACCAGGTGCTCATCCAATGTCACGTGGGTGAGTGTGCAGTACCAGACTTAGGCCTGTTGTTAGCGAAGTTCTACGTAGGATGTGAATTTAACGTGGTTATTAGAGACTAGATCGCGATTTTACTGGACTCTGGAGGAGAAATGAGGAACAGGTGGTGGTCTTTAACTCATGCTGTCCCTGGTAAGGGAGCATAGGTTGGTTCCCCAAACAGAGTTTTAACAACCTGCTGTAGACATTCCCACTACTCAAACCCAATCCGTCATCTTCTGACTTAAATCTCACCACTCCTCCAATAGCTGATCCAGTCCCTTACTCTTCCGTCTTAACTACTCATGGCTCAGTCACTATTCAGCATTATCCAATAGAACTTTCTGTGTTCATAGAATTGCCCTATATCCATGCTGTTCAACATGGAGGCCACTGGCCACATGTGGCTATTGAGCCCTGGAAATGTGGCTGATGCAACTAGGGAACTGAATTTTAAATTTTATTTAATTTTAACTACTTTTAATAGTCACAAGTGGCTAGTGATTACCATGTTGTGCAGGGCAGATCTAGACTTAACATTGCTGCCTCCAGCCCAGCTCTCTCCCTTAAGCCCTCAAATGAATTTTCAGCCGACTCTTACACTTACTTGCCTGAACTCCATGACCAAACAGGTTTCATCTAGAACTCCTTATTAAACACATCTCAAGCCTGAGCTTTGCTTGGGTACCTGACCTCACCCACCTGATCACTTATTGCCTGGTTGCTGAGCCGGAAGCCACAGTGGTGTCCCTGCCTGCTTTCTCTCCTACTCCCATAGATTCCCATTCCTGTTATCTTCCCTTTTGCCACTGCCTCTGTTCTGATTCTCATTCCCTCCTGCCTGGCTCTTTGCAATGATGTTCCTCATGAGTCTCATTTCTTTCTGCTTTTCCTGGCTTGTGTTTGATTGAATTATTAGTCCTAATTCCTCACTGATCTGTAATAGAATCATTGATCCATCCTCTTGCCATGGCCTCAGAGTGGATGATCCATATAGCTGTGTGACTTGCTATGGCAGATGGGGATGTTCACAAATGTGATGTGAGCAGAGGCTCGACATGGGCTCACACAATTGAGCTTTCCCTCTTGCACTGCTGCCACTACCATGAGAGGAAAGTGCCCAGGATACCTTCTGGCCCAAGGAGGAGGAGAGACACATGGAGCTGACCTGGACCCCACTCATCGTCTGGAGCCAAGCCCAGCTTATCCCAGTCCAGGTCAGCCATATTTAACCCAAATGCAGGTGCAAGAATGAAAAATAAATTCTTATTTTTATATGCCATTGGGATTTTGGGGTGTTTGTTACTCAGCAAAAGCTGATGGATACATAGCTCTAATCTACCTTCTCTATTGCCAAAATCACTGTTGTGAAACAGATCTCTCCTATTACTGGTATACAATGTCTGACTTATCCCACAGGCTGAACTGCCAAATGTTTACCCTGACATGTAAACCCCACCTTGCCCAACCTTAGACTTTCATTCCCATCTCACACCATGACTCTGACTCATTTCACATCCAGAATCTCTGAAGGGCTGAAGCATGCTTTGGCCTTCGACCACTCTAAAACTTTGCCTTCCCTTTCCCTCCACCTGGACTTTCATCTCACACCTGCTTCCTGCTTTACCAATCCCTGACTATTCTTCAAAGCCTGCTCAAATGCCACCACTTTGTGAAGCCTTGCTTTGCTCTCCCGAAAGCAGCCCATTGATGTCCCCATGGCACTTCATAGATAATGCTGTGATAGTACTCATTTCATGGCACTGTAGCAGATCATGTCTGTGACCCAGCCTAGCCTTATAGCTTCAAGAAAGTGACTCTATTTGATTCATGCTGTGTCCCTTATAGCTCTGTCTAACTCATTTCCTGGCACACAGTAGATGTTCAAAACAAGTGTAATGTAGGAGTGCAAAAAGCTTATTAATAAAGAAAAAAATAACAAAAAAACCCCCAGGTGTAATGAAAATTTGAAGGAACATCATTTGGCAGCCTACCTTCTAGGCAATGAGTGAGCTTGTGTAGAGCAGATTAAATCAGAGGTCACATTGCACACAATATTGCTGTGGTTCTCAGGGTAACTTTGCCAGGAAATGAATTAAGTTTGGCAGAATCTACGTTGAAGACTCTGCCTGCCCTGTTCCAGGACAGATGGGAGACAGCATAGGGCCATAGCAGGTGCATGGGACTGAGAGTCAAGAGAGCCAGCTTGCAGCCCTGGCGCTGTCCCCAACATACCCTTATCTCTTTCAGCTTCAGGTTCTCTGTACAATGAAGCTCTTGGGTCTGAGAGTCTGCCCAGCTCCTCCTGACTCTGATGTCCAGTTGCTGCATTCTGTAGGAGTTTGGAAGTGAGGGGCTTCCCCAAGATCCTCCAGATTTCCAGGAGACATGAAGAGCCATGAGGAAGAGATGGTGGGTTAGGGGAACCAACCCCTTCCTGTGGGCAGGGGATTTGATCCTCACCAAGCTCTCCTGCACACGTGCTCTTGTTATCTATTTCCTGAATAAAAATGACACCAAAACTGAGTGGCTTAAAACAATGATTTATGATTTCTTCTCTTACTTTTGTAGGTCAGCTGGGCTTATCTGGGCAGGTTTTGCTTGGGGTCTCTTGTGCAGTTGCAGTCAGACGGTGGCTGCGGCTGGAGTTATCTGGGGACTCGACTGGGCAGAGATATCTCATCTATGCTGGCAGTTGATGAAGGCTCTTGGCTGGGGCTCTCACCAGAGCCCTGTTGAGAGTGTCTCTCACAATGTGGAGGCTGTGTTCTGACTTGGAGTGTCCCAAGACTGAGGGTTCTTGGTGACCTAGGAAGATGCTGCAAGGCCTCTTATGACCCAGCCTCAGAATTCTTGGAACATCATTAATGCCACATCCTTTTGGACAAGCGAGTCACTAAAGCCAGCCCAACTTTAAGTGTTGGGGCCCAGACTCACCCTCCTGGTGGGACGAATGTTGGAGAATTTGCTGCCATTTGTAACTCACTTCAGCATGGCAGTGTGATAAGCTAAGAATTTTGGAATTGGAAAAGCTCTTAAGACTGGAAATGCCCAGAGAAATATATCTAAATATTCTCGGGTATCCTGGGGGTTATCCTCAAAGGCTGGGGAGGGAAGGGTCTACATCTCATCCCATCTTTAATTAGAGCATCTCTCTGCAGTTCAGCTTCAGATACTATAAAAAAAAAAATTGATGGCTTTTAAGGGCAATGTCATGACTGGGATTGGGTGTGGACCCTATAGCCTTAGCAAACAAATGTATGCTGAGTGAGCTGCACTTGGGACCTTTGTTAAATGTTTCACTGGTCTGTATGTCCCTCGGTATCTTGTCCGCTTGGAAACTGGGCCCACAGGCACAACCTGTAGCACTGTGACACTTCTATCCTCCGGTGTACCATGAACTGTAAAAGGACACACTAATAGGAAGCACTTTTTTGTGAAAGCCCCAGAGTATAATCTCCCTGGGCTGGTGGTTGTCACGTGACCTGTCTGACTGAGATCTCATCTCTGTCTGCTGTTCGGGGCCTTATCTGCACATGGGAGGCTCTTAGTAAAGTTTAGACCTGTGCTGAAGGAGCTGAAGAGCCCCACACTGTTCTACTGCCAGTGTCCTTGGGAATCCCTCCAGGAGTCTCTGAATGGCTCTAAATTCAGCGTTTTGAGGATCTTTCACTCCTAAAAGGGAGAGGGCTGTCTTCTCCCCTGTGATGGATTAGTGGCCAAGCTGGAGGGAGGTGAGGTAACTCACTGCAGAGGTCAGGGTGCACAGCGGGGTGAGGAGGCCTTAGCTGGCACGGCTGCCTGGGGAACCGCTCCAAGGCTGGGCTTGTCATGCTCCTCGCCTGCATTTAATAAATAGGGTCATTAGGTTCTGTGGCACATGGCCCCGACTCTCTCCCCTTAGAAGCATAGAAAGATTGGTCGAGGACAATCCAGGTCCAAAACATATCATAAATTTGTCATGATTCAATTTCCCTTTTTAGGCACTGCACCGTGTGTGTATATTTATAGGTGTCTGATGGAGGCCTGGGAATTAGATAATTCAGGGACAGTTGGCTGCCTGACCACATATTCTTGGTTCCTCTGGCATTAATGTTGGTGGAAAAAAGTAGTAACTGGTCCCTGTAAGGACAGTCTTCACCCTGTCTCTTGCCTCTCCCAGGAATTAGTGGTTGGTTCACCTCTTAACCAGGTGGAATGATTCTCCCTGGCATGTGTGGCTGTTCCCTGGTGGGTGCTCAGGGGCAACTGGAATGGCTCTTTCTGGATTGACAAAGCCAGACAATTCCAAGGTCATGAGTCTTCAATAATGGAATCTATCTTGATTTGAGTTTCCCTCTAAAATAGAGTCTGAGACTGGGGACTTAGATGCAGGCAGTTTTCTAGGAGCTGATCCTAAGAGATAGGCAGGAAGAGCGGGCAGGGTGAGATAGGGAAGAAGAAAGAATCGAATGAGAGTGCGTTGTTGTGAGCAGCAGGGCTTGCTTTTGCTCAGGCCTCAGAGAAGCAGAGAACGTCCCAGCAGAAGGAGAGGCTGGGCACTTATCCACGGGGCCCCAGCTGCCCTGTTGGTTGTGTAACCCCCAGGGTGTTGACATCCCTGCCATCTGGCTGCTCTGGTGTGGGGCCTGGAAAGGTCCAGCAATGTTGTAGATGGTCCTCAGGGAGAGAGCAGAAGCACAGGTGGCATGTGTCTGAAGTGGAAAGCTGCCAGTGCAAGGCGAGTCTGAGCTCCCAAGAAGCTGTCCACCACACTGGCCAGAATCAGAGGTGGGCCGAGCAGACAGGATGTAAGGCATCTTTTACTTTCAAGTAGGGACAATTTCTGAAGATTGTACTAGTACCTATTTTATAAACCTCAAAGTACATTTTACTATTTTGATTAACGTAGTCAGTGATCTTTAAAGTTCTTAAAAATAAAAACATCCTTCATATTTACCCTGTTTTACCATTTTTTACTCTTCATTTGTTAAAATAGATCTAAATTTCCATCTCATAAGACAGTTCTTCTGCCTGAAGAACTTCCTTTAACATTTTGTATAGTGGAGATCTACTGATAATGAATTCTCTCAAATTTTGCTGGAGAAAGTCTTCATTTCTCTTTCAATCTGATCTGACAGTTATTTTCTTTTAGTACTCTAAAGACATCACCCCACTGTCTTCCTGCTTGCATAATTTTTGATGAATAATCTGCTGTAGTTATTATCTTTATTTTTCTTTATATAATGTTTATTTTTTATCTGGCTGCCTTCAGATTTTTATCTTTGGATTTCAGCAATTCGACTATGCTTTGCTTGTGTGTGTGTGTGTGTGTGTGTGTGTGTGTGTGTGTTATGTTTTATCTTTACCCTGATCAGGGTACACTGAGCCTCTTGTATCTGTAGTTTATAGTCTTTAATTAATTTTAGAAAATTCCTGGCCATTATCTCTTCAAAATATTAATATTTCTTCTGCCTCATTCTCTCTCTTTTCTCCTCTTGAGACTTAGCTAGGTCCAGCCTATTGATAACATCATAGAAGGAATTCATCTCTGAAATTGTGTCTTATATTTCTAGCATTTACATTTGGCTCCTTTTTTGACTCTCTGCTGAAATTTGCTAACTTCTCATGTGTTGTTTGCTTTTCCCATTAGATTTTTAACATATTAATCATAGTTGTTTTAAAGTTCATGTCTGATAGTTCTAACATCTATGGTATCTCTATCTTTATTTCTTTACAATGGGTTGTTGTTTCTTGATTTTTTTCTGTGAATCTTAAAATTTTTGATTGCATGCCAGACATTGCTTGTAGAAAAACAATATAGACTGAAGAAAATAGATTTTACAAAGGAAATGAGCATGCCTGTTTTGTCAGGCTGTTAGCATGGGTAGTTGAATCAATATCCTCAGAAATAGAGCTGGATTTTGATTTTGTCATTGTTATAATATCATTTTCTTCTGTACATTACATGCTAGAAATTCCTCTACCAGTGGTCTGCTGTTATCTGTGCTTAGTATGAGGTTTGGAGTGCTTGAGGGGTTGTCTCAGTGTTCCTGTTTCACACACAGCTCTCAGCAGTACCTGTCTAGTCAATTTCCCTAAGGTCTTGACCCCTCCTCTGTAATAGTCTCTTTTGCTTTTTACTTGGGGTTTATCATGGGGACTGGGGGTAGGGAGCATCTCACTTTTCCTGGTGTAGCCTCAGACTCAGGCAGGGGCTCTCAACCTGAGTCTCAGGGCTGAGATTGTATTAGCATATCTCCCCATGGAAAGCAAACTCTGTTTTGTATGTGTCAGATCTTGATTATGAGAAAGTTTCCTGCCCCTTACCCAGCAGTAGCAAACCTCTGCTTTGTCTTGGTGTAGGATTGTGTCCTCAAGAGTGCGCCCTTCCCTTAATCCAGCAGCTTAAGGCTGTTGCTTCATCTGAAGGAAGGGTCTGGGAAGTGGGTAGGTGTTTTGCCTGTATCCAATGGCAGCAGGTCACCATCTGCATATCTGTGCCACCTGGGGAGACTTGTTCCAGTCTCCTCTCTCATACCACTCTTTCTCATGGGCTCCTGGTGAGGGTCCATGGCAAAGAATGTGCAGGTGACTGTGAACCTGAACCTTCCTTGTATCTGATCCCAGTAACTGTAAACTGATTGCTGGCCCAGACTTGACCTTTTAGAATTCATTAAAGCTTTAGTTGATTTCTTCTTGCCTACTTTTGTGGTGGGCTCCTCTTCTTTCTGTCTCTGACAAAGGTGAAACATTTTGTGTGTCCTATTTCCCATCAGAGGGACTTTTCACTCTTTGGAATTTAG